>CAJFCO010018475.1:429863-484606 GCA_904066015.1 Synergus gifuensis
GACTTGGATGGGTGTCCACCTGGGAAATACCGTGTGCTTGTTGTCATTTACGTTACTTGATTATGGCTGTATGTGCAAAGCTTTGGAAGCAAGCACAAGCCAATGTTACCATACCTAATAACTAACAACTAAAATATTTAAGTTTCCCTATTAAATTCCTTTTTTTTACAATTTTTAAATTAGTAACCATCGAAAATCTAATTAATTGCTTTAGTATGTATGTATTTACTATGATGAATAGCAAATATTATTTACATATTTCTTTTAGCAGTAATGTTTCTAATTCATTACTTAGTAGCGTGTTACCGCAATTCATTTATAGTTTGTCTTTGTTACTAATTGAATTATAATCTTTCTGATAATTTATAGCAAACGACTGCGCAATACTTGTTATTAAAATTTAACTAATCCAAATTAAGAGAGTAACATCTTAATCATTTAAGAATTTTCGGAGTTGATCGTTGGTTTATATAATTTCGAGTTTTCCTTGGAAAATAGTATATTTTTAATCAGCAAGAGCTTTCCTGTCCTATAACATTCATTTTTATTTTTACGTTATCCTTTTATCTCCTTAAAAGTTTGCGAGGCTATGCTTGCTCATGTGTATCACTTTTGCCACCCTTGCATTGTAGGAAGTCCAGTTCTATTACATTGCACCAGCTGCACACCCTTGGGAAAGTGGAAAAATTAGCTAAATAATTACGAAGTATCTGCTATGACGTTTTGTAATGAATGTGTTGCACATTCGCGACAAACTAATAAATTTTACACTCAATCATTGTGTTTTAAATGTTGCAACAAGTAGAAGTATCTTTTATATATTGTATGTTCTCTGATAGCTTTCATATTTCAATTACAGATATATAATATAAATCCTGTTATCCAATAATACTACTTCTTTAATAAATAAATAAGACCTCACGAATATGAATGCGAAATAAAATGAATGAGCAAAGCAGAGATCTCTATCTTTAAGACAGAGATTTAAGGTATTTTAAGATCAAGATCTCTATCTTTAAGTTTTTCCAGAAAGTGCATTATATATTCTATAATGTACCCTTTTAGCAGAACAGATGAGACTATGAAATGACCCGGGATCAGTTTTTTTTTTCAATTCGCTGCAAATAGAGCATGAAAAGAAAACAAAATATTTGTAAAATACACAATTCTAGTGATGAGTTTTTTGCGGAAGTTCCTGGGAGTTTCGATTACTACTAATGTGAAAGAAACTGAATTTTGAAAGTAAAGCAAACGAAAATTAGGTCGGGTATGCATTGGTTACTCCTACAATGCAACCGAGAGGAGTTGGTTGAAGTACCATTGAAACGCCCTAAATTCCCTATTTTCTGGATCATCAATACCTAAAACGCTTGGCTCGTTTACATATCTCACTAATCCATTTATTACTGCTACCTGAAAGTAACATTTTATTATTTTATATTAAATCTTTTCACGTGAAAACGTTTAAGCAAAAGTCGAGTTAAACAGATCTCTGAAATTAGTTCAACTTTGAGATTAATTTTTTTATTAATATCTCGTTTTTGCACATTTTTTGCTAGTAGAAAAAATAGTTGAGAAGTTTTAATACTTGAAATATAAAATCTTGTAATTCTTTATCTAATTTCAGGAATCTCCATAGGTTTCATAAAATATTTTAAAATACATTTATTATCCTTCAAAATTTGGTGAAATTCCTTTAAATTTCGTAAATTCACTTGATATTTCTTGATATTCTTTGATGTTCCATAAAATTCCTTAAAATTCTACAACCAATCGCTATAACCCTTAAAATTACTAACAATCCTATGAAATCCTATGAAATCTTATGAAACTCCTTTAAATTTTGCAAAATCAATTGATATTTCTTAAAATTACTTAAAATTACTCAAAATCCCATGAAGTCCCATTTTACCTCTTAAAATTACACAAAATTCCATAAAATTCCATAAAATTTTCTTGAAATTCATGAAAATCCAATATAATCTCACCAAATCCTTTAAAATTCTTGGAAATAAATATCCCAAAACATCATCAATGTCCATAAAATTACTTAAAATTCCATGAAATCTTAAGAAAATCCTTAACATTCCTGACAATCCAATGAAACCTCGTAAAATACATTTAAAGTCCTCAAAATAAGTTAATATAAACGTTAAATATCATACAAGTATTTAAAATTCCATGAAATTCTGTAAAATTTCTTGAATCCCTTAAAAGTCTTTAAAATTACTTAAAACCCCATACAATATATTAAAATGCCCTGAACAATCCTTCAAAATCTGGTGAAATTCCTTTAAATTTCATAAAATCAATTGATAATCCTTGATATTCTTTGAAGTTCCATAAAATTCCTTAGAATTCCACATCCTATCGCTATAACCCTTAAAATTAGTAAAAATCCTATGAAATCCTATGAAATCTTATGTAATTCCTTTAAATTTCGCAAAATCAATTGAAATTTCGTAAAATGACTTAAAATTACACTGAATCTCACAAAACATCATCAATGCCCATAAAATTACTTAAAATTCCATGAAATCTTATGAAATTCCTTGAAATTCCTGAAAATCAAATATAATCTCACCGAATCCTTTAAAATTTCTGGAAATAAATACTCATAAATGTCAAAATCCCATAAAATCTTTGATATTCCTTGTTGTTCCATAAAATTCCTCAAAATTCCAAAACCTATCGTTATAACTCTTCAAACTACTAAAAATCCTATGAAATCTTATGAAATTCCTTCAAATTTCGCAAAATCAATTGATATTTCTTAAAATTACTCAAAATCTCATGACGTCCCATTACATCTTTTAAAATTACACAAAATTCCATGAAATTTCGTTAAATTATTGAAAATTCTTGAAAATCCAATATAATCTCACCAAATCGTTTAAAATTTCTGGAAACAAATGTGCTTAAAATTACTTAATATCTCATTAAATATCTTAAAGTCGCTTAAATTACTCAGAAGCTCCCAAAATATCAAAGCCCCTAAAATTACTTAAAGTCCCATGAAATCCTATGAAATTCCTTTAAATTTCACAAAATAACTTGATATTTCTTAAAATTACTTAAAATTACTCAAAATCCCATGAAGTCTTATTAGATCCCTTAAAATTACTCAAAATTCCGTGAAATTTCGTTAATTCTGTAAAATTCTTGAAATTTTAATATAATTTCACCAAATCCTTAAAAATTTCAGGAAATAAAGTTGCTTAAAATTACTTAATATATCATTAAATATCTTAAAATGGCTTAAAATTACTCAGAACTTCCCAAAATATCATCAAAGCCCATAAAGTTACTTAAAGTCCTATGAAATCTTATAAAATTCCTTGAAATTCCTGAAAATCCTATGAAATCTCGTAAATGCCTTAAAATCCCATCACAGAAAAAACAAAGGATAAAGTTTACATCGATTTCAGGGTAAAAATTCACTGCAACAAAAATTAACCTAGTCGAATAAACTTTACACTAAAAGAAGATAATTTTGGGTTTTTAAACTGTCTCGGGATAATTTTTCACTGAAAAAGCGTCGTCTGCTATGCGGTTCACACAGAGAGAAAAATAACAAAGTGTGGATAAAGTGGGTCTGAATATCAGGACATCATATTTGAAAAAACGTTGTACTTACTTCAATTTCATAAAAACAATAATTGTATTTATCGCGGACTAATAAAAACATATTTTTCGTTACTGAGAATAAAGCACATGACAGTTTGACACCGATAGAAAAGTCGCCATATTCACATAGAGATATTATAGACATATTATTCACCTATCTTAACCATCACATGATACATAAGTTGTGAGATCCGTCGGTATTACAGTTTAACATGGCGGATTGTTGGTATGTCAATTGCTTTATTCCCAGTCACGAAAAATACGTTTCCATTCGTTCGCGGCAAGTGTAATTATTTTAAAAATAATAATTAAATAAGTACAACGTTTTTTTTAAATCTGGTATCCTAATTTTTAGCTCTAATTTACTCATATTTTGTTGTTTTTCGCATTGCTGTTAAAGACGTAGCAGACGACGGTTTTTATTCCATTTTAGGATAAACTTTCGCCAAATAGCGTGTAAACTTTAACCGCGGACAATTTTATCTGCAACAAAATTTAACCATAGTTTTTTCTGTGATTAGAATAACTTAATATCCTATGAAATATCGTTCAATCCCTGAAAATTATTTAAAATTTCATGCAATTTTGTAAAATCCTTTAAAATTTCATAAAATTCCTCAAAATACCGTGAAATCACTTAATATTTCTAAAAACTCAATAAATTTCGTAAAATTCTTTTAAATTCCTTAACATTATTCAAGATTTCATGAAATCTCATTAAATCTCTTAAAGATCCTTAAAATCTAATGAAATTTCGTAAAATGCTAAATATCTCCTAAAACTTTCTCAAATTACTTAAAATTCCACAAAATATATATTCAAATCCCTTAAAATTATTTTATAATCCCATAAAATCGCATAATTCTGATGGTAACTGATCTGTAAATATACGAATACATATATTATTAAATAATAATATATTACAATATAAAAAAACACAGGAACAGTTACTGTTTAATTTAAAATCTGTTTAATTTCTCAAATAATGTTCATATCAAAATAATTATTTTTATCACTAAATTATTTTCTATCTCTATATAACCCTTTTATTAATAATTGTTTTGACATCGAAAATAATCTGAAGATAGTTTTCAAATTTCGTATATTCACAAAATTCGCGCAATTTATAAACCAATCAGGTTTTCAACAACAATGTGTTCGATATATTGGTAACATCATTTTTTTAAGATAGGAAAAAAAGTAAATTTAATCTACATATATAAAATTGAAAGTCTGTGTATTCCGAATAAGCTCCACACCTTTTTTTAAAATCTTTCAGTCTCTATGAAATCCCTTAAAATATTTTTTAAATCGAAATGTGAAAATTGATAAATATCGATATAAGAAATGAAATAATATTCTTTCGAGTACCTAAACTGGGCAAATTTACAAATTTTAATGAGATTCGTTCCACCATTAATTTGTGAACTACTGCAAAGGTAAAGAAAAGAATAAAAAAAGTTGGAAGGGAAAGGTTACAAACTCAGTTCAATGCGCCAAAAGTTCGGATCGGAACCCCGTCACCCCGATCTGATCTCTGGGTAAAAGATAACGCTAGGTTCACCGCGTAAATATCGCAAGGAGAATTCCAAAAGTTTCACAGCACGGTAATGGAGTATATCCTTCTTCAGTTCCTTCTCCATTAACGTTATTCGGAAGAAGTAAGAGAGGTGGATAAGCTGGCAGAGGTACTGAATCTACTTATCGCAATGGATACTTCACTCGTGTACAATCTTCCCACCTGCAAGGAATTTTCAACTGCATAATGAATCTAACTCCAACCCTGATATGATTTTACATAATTTCGAATAAAAATTTAAAATCTACATCCATTTATCAAGTCCTAAAATGTTCAAAATGACATATTACAACAGAGAGATAAAAAATGTAGAGGAAATTTTCTCATAAAAACCAAGATGTGTGATGATTTCTTGTAATTCTTGACTTATTAGCATAATTAGCTGAAATTTCCCAGTATTACTCGATTTTAAGGATTTTAACGGATTTCAAGTGATTTTCAAGGATTTTAAGTGATTTAAATTAATTCCAAGGGATTTTGAAATATTTTACACAATTTTAAGATATTTAGAAGGATTTTAAAGGATTTCAAAATTTTTAAAACGATTTTAAAATATTTTAAATGATTTAAAAAGTTTTTAATTATTTTAAGAGTAGTTGTACTATGCCGTTTCTAAAACACTTATCCGTCGAGCAAGGTTCTGATCCATGCTAAATTACTCCCAGCCGGTACCATCCCCAGTCGGTAATGTACTTTAACTATACTTTAACATTACTTTAACAATACTTTAACATTACTTTAACTATACTTTAACATTACTTTAACCTGCTTTAACATTAAAGTAATGTTAAAGTATAGTTAAAGTATTGTTAAAGTATCGTTAAAGTAATGTTAAAGTAACGTTAACGTAATGTTAAAATGAATGTTAAATTAATTTTAAAGTAATGTTAAACTGTAGGTAAAGTAATTTTTAAGTATAGTTAAGGTATTGTTAAAGTATTGTTAAAGTAATGTTAAAGTATAGATAAATTAATGTGAAAGTAATGTTAAAGTATTGTTAAAGTATTGTTAAAGTAATGTTAAAGTATTGTTAAAGTAATGTTAAAGTATTATTAAAAGTAATGTTAAAGTATTGGTAAAGTAATGTTAAAGTATTGTTAAAGTATTGTTAAAGTAATGTTAAAGTATAGTTAAAGTACATTACCGACTGGGGATGGTACCGGCCGGGGGTAATTTAGCATGAACCAGAACCTTGTTCGACGGATAAGTGTTTTAGAATCGGCATAGTACAACTACTTTTAAGTAATTAGAAAAGCTTCAAGAGATTTTAAAAAATTGCTAATTTGAGATACTTTGCACTGATGTTTTGAAGAAGATAATCATTTATGTAGAAAATTTATTCATGTAACGAATGTAAACATAATCGATTCCTCGTTTCCATAATTGCGGACCATTCTTTCTTTGTTGACTTAAACTTAAGTACACTGGGAAATTTTAGAAGCTCTACGTTATATTTCGAATGAAAAGGATACTTATTATTCTATTCAGATTTCGTTCTGAACTTTAATTCAGCGTTAATGATAATTACAGTTTCCTGTGTTTAACGATAGTTTTATGAAAATGGAGGGAAATTACGATATTGAGGTTCTCCAATTCTTCTAAATTCCTTTTCTTAAATATGAGACCCGCCGAAGTATAATCAATTTTTATTTTATATAATTTTTCTTTTTTCATTATCTTTATATATATGAATCAAAAGTGAATATTTGCTCTCATCGATTATCTATTTAGCAGTCCCTTAAGTTTTGTTAACAAGTTTAAACTAAGTACCCTAGCGACTCACCCAGCCGTGTCCCTTTTGATTATATCTAGATTTCCAAAGCAGATATAACTTTCCCTGGTGCTAATTTAACCTAGCGTGAACAAGTCGATATATTTTCAATTATATGGTTATTCTTTAAAGAAATATCAACGTAAGTGAATATTAATCAATAATTTTACGATTTGCATTGAAACTATATCGAATTTCCTTATTTTCCTGAAAAAGGATTCGTACCTGTGTATAATGAATCAATAAAATAACAAAAAAAAAAGAAATTGAGACTTTGTAGAACTGATAGTGATGTTCCAACCCTTTCCCTTTCACCCTAAACGAGAAGATTTTTCCGGATCTGTGACCCCAATATCTCCCCTAGTTTCCTGTGAAAAGTTACAGAGTTAATTGAAGTTGGGTAGAATCATAAAATAAGTATAAGGAAACAGTGATTCTGTAAAGATAGGATTTATAAAATCATAAAAAAAATTATTATGAAATATAATAGAATTATGTGGCATGATAAGAATCTTCGGCAAGGTATGTAGGAAATATTTTCCTTGAGATTACCAATGTACAGTTTATAAAACTTTCATTGTGTGAGCTTCTGCATTTCGAAAATACCTGGAAAATAGGGAATTCTTTTCTTTATTAAATAGAAATTTCAAAAAAATTAATTTTTCATAAATAAGAAATTTTCGCAAATAAGGAGTTATTTTATTAATTCAAAATACTTTTCTGTTTCACTACAGTTTGACTGACAAGTTTTGCAATTTTAATTCCTTCGAATTACAGTTTGCTTCAACATTTGTATTCAATTATTTAAATTATAACCCAACCTATTATTTAGTTAGGTTATCTTGGAAAAATTTTATTTCTTTAATCTTAATAAAATGACGGGCGCCAGACCTTTTGGTCAACTCAAATTTAATTAACTTTAATCATCATAAAAATAAAAAAAAAGAACATTTCAATTCTTCCGATTAAGTTTGCTAGCTCAGCCCCAAATTCTGGATAATGGTAGAGGGGAGGATTCTGTTTTGAAAAGATTATCTATATTTATTTCTACTTTAAAATAAAATAATAAATTTAATAATCGAATTTGACAATTTATTCAAATAATTTTGAAGTTCGAGGTGTTCACATGGGTTATTTTCACAAAGAACGAATTTCCGATAATTATATTGTTTGAATTCGAAATTACATTTTTAAATTAGTTTACAAAACTATGGGAGTCTAAAGAAAAAGGAATATTATCTAATTATATTAGATAATTTATGAATTACAGAGGTCTCAAATATTTTGTAATAAATTACGGATTCAAATTAATCTGTAAAGATTTATGAAATAGACAGAATTCTAGATATATAAAATTGATAGATTTCCTAACCTTAAAATCAATTCTTAACGAGTAAGTGACCTTTCGTCAGTTATTTCGGACTTGGTACAAAATTATACAGACATAATCAAAATCATACAAAAAAGATAAGAATAAGAATCCAATTGAGAAATTCAGAGTAGGCTCGAAATATTAATTAAGTGAATCTACAAGCATCAATCATTAATATTAGTTAGGGCTTTCTTGGCCAACTAACTAAAAATCTAAATAAAAATAATTAGAGCTTTCTTGGCCAACTAATTATAAAATCTTAAATTATCGAGGCTTTCTTGGCCAATCGATACAAGACAATTACTAAAAAAAAAATCATGATGCTACTCCAATAAAATACAAAGACACAAACAAGATGAAATAAATCTGAATTTCTCAAATGAGATAAACTAAAATCTTACCAAAAATAATTCTCAAATAATCGAAGATTAATATTTCGGACGAATCTTTATGGGGACTAAATGAATAAACTATAAAATTTTGGGAGGGCTAAATTAGAGATGTTTATCTTTCGGAAGCTGGTGACGAAAAGGTATGGAATGAAGGAGAATGTTTGCTTCGTTGGCAACGTCGTCGCCTAGTTACCGACAGTGTTTTGTTTCGGCCTCTGATTGGTGGATACTGTAGACGATTTCCATGGTTCTTGATTCTGATTCAAATTCAAATATTCTTCTGAATTAATAAATGAAACATTTCAATTAATCCAAGTCTAGATTTTGATTATTCTTCATAATAACTTCTCCAGTATTAAGCATGACGAATAAGGTGACTAAATCACGAACATCATCAATTTCAATAGTGGGTTTTGGCTACCCGCGACAATATATAGAAGCATTTAAAATATCATGTTGAACAAGTTGACTCAATCACGAACATCAACAGTCATAATATTTTAAATATATGTAGAATCTTCCATGTTACGGCAATTCCAAATTTCACGCCAGGTGAATAAGTCTGTTGTATTATATTTTAAAATACAAAGGCATTTTAGAAGTTGCTCAATGACGCGTGGGATGTGACTAGAAGAAACCTTCCTTATCCTCAGATCGTCTCATCAGGGTATAGTAAAGGGCGCGAATCTTCAAATATTGCCATAATTCCATAATAATATTTAGCCTCAAGAAATCCAAATAAATGATGTGAAGTCTTCATAAATCATAATTATACGATGATATACGACTCGATGATGAAAATTACATAAAATAGAGAAAATTACAAAGAATTAATACTTAAATTAAGTTATCTAAATAATGTATCCAAGTCTCGAAATAACCTTTTCAGCTTCCAAATTTCTAAATAAACAAAGGGATTTAAGTAAATTTGAAAATTAAATAATTTTGTAAGTTGTAAAATTTAAATAAATTTTACGGCGTTACAAAATAATTACATCCAATTTCGAACAATTTACTTACCCCCTTCCTTACACCCTTTTGATTGTTACATTTTAAAAGCACTTTTTTAGGGAGGAATTTCAAAATATTTCTAAGAATTTTGAGGGATTTTAACGATTTTCAAGCGATTTTTACTAAATTCACAAGAATTTTAGGATTTCTAAAAGGTTTCGTAGAATTTTAAGGGATTTCTAGATATTTCGTGGAATTTTAAAGGAATTAATGCAATTTTAAGAACTTTTTAAAAGAATTTTAATGGATATTGAATGAAGTAAAATTTGGAGTAATTTTAAGAGATTTTATCGATTTTTAAGAGATTTATTACAGTTTCTTGGTTTGTAAGGGATTTTAAATGTTTTCGTGGAATTTCGGGGAATTTTAAGAGATTTTAACGTATATTGTAATGAATCCCAGGTAGAAATAGACCACCGGCCCAGTACTGGCCCAGTACAGACTGCCGGAGGTCCAGTACTGGCTGGCAGTACTGGGCCAGTACTATGCCAGTACTGCTTGTAATGCTTGGCGGTACTGGCAAACTACCGGCATTTTTTTTTGGCTGTACACGGAGAGAAATCAAATTTAAAACCCTGATGGTTATTAATAGAAATCTAGTACTCAGTATAAGATAAATCAAGTAATTCATCTCCATCATGTGCCATCTTATAGAGATTATATTGGAAGGTTTAGATTTAACGGTTTTGGCGCTAGAACAACGATCGAGTTGTAATGAAAAATTTTAAAAAAAGAAAAATTGTTTTAAATATAATAATTGCATTTAATTTATGTTTAAAATTACACAATCACTCGCAGGGTCTCTTAAACATACAATCGCACGCTCACACGCTTTGAAAAATCGCACTCGCTGGGGATCGAACCCCTGACCGTAACATCCTAAACGCACGATTTAACCGCCTAAGCTATTTAACCGCTTGGAGTTCATGAAAAAAATCTCAGCCAAGCTCTTCCACTGAAAAGCCAGAGATAATTGCGAGGAATATACTTTTATTTATGTTTTTTCCTTTACACATTTTATAAATAGTTAAATCTTAAATAATAGTTAATCTTTAAAATAATTTAATAGTTAAATATTTAAATCTGTATTATTATATAATATTAGCTATATGAATTACAAAAATTTTTTTAAATTACGTTTGAAAAAATATTTGTAAAATATTTGAATATTTAGAATTTTTTAAAAACTTTATTCAGAAAAATTTGTTTTACTAATAACACTTTAGACAATTTTAGCAACTTTTTACAAAAACATAAAATGTAATATTTTTGGATCAGTTATACACGGCAGAATTGAACTTAAACAATATTTTTCTTCAAAAAAAAAAAAAAATATGTTTTCAGATTAATTAAATATTACATTTCTATCGTCACTTTGAAAAACCTCAACATCATTTATAAACATATTTTTTTTAAAAAATTAATTTTTGTACCCCTGGCACAGTACTGTCCAGATCGTGCAGCCAACGATTAGCCAGTACTGGGCAAACTACCGCCTGTCTGTACTGAAGGGCAGTACTGTGCCGATGGTGAACTCCGGCAAACTACTGACATTTCCACCTGGGATTTTGACGATTTTTAAATGATTTTAGGGGCATTCAAGAGATTATTATGATTTATAAAAGATTTTGTGAAATGTTAAAGGATTGCATGGAATTTGATGAAATTTCTACTAATTTTAATGAATTTTAAAGGATATATAGGAAATATTATAGTAGAATTTTAAGGAATTTCAAAAAGTTTCTAGGAATTTTAAAGATTTTCACAAATTTTAACAGATTTCAAGAGTTTTATAACATCTAAATGAGTTTTATAACTTTGTATGGAATTTTAAGGATTTTAAAGTTTGTCCAGTAATTTTATTGATGGATTTCAAAAGATTTTTATGACTCATAAAATTTCGTAGAATTTAAAAGGATTTTGAAAGTTGTCGTCAAATTTTTAGGGATTTCAAGAGATTTTTCTAATTTTTAAGGATTTCATGAAAGTTTAAGGGCTTTGAAGGCAGTTTAAGAAAATTTAGGAGATTTTTGTGAGTTTTATAAAAATATTGTGAAATTTTAAGTGATTTCCTGAAATTTTATGAAATTTCTAATAATTTTAAGAAATTTTAAGCGATTTTTATAATTTTGAAAAAATTTTGTAGAATTTTTTGAGGATTTCTAAGGTTTAAAATCCAGGAAACATTTTTAAATTCCTTAAAATTCCACAAAAATTTTCAAAATCATAAATCTTTTGATATCCACCTTAAAATTTAAAATCCCTGTAAATCATTAGAAATCTCGCCAAATTCCATGAAATCCTTAACAATTCTACAAAATTTAAAAAAAATTTTGAAAAATCTCTTGAAATCTTTTAAAATAATTAGAAATCTCATAAAAATCCATCAAATCCATAAAAATTCGACAATATCTTTTAAAAATCGACTAATTTTTTGAAAGTCCTTAAAAAATGTGCCTTTGAAATCCTTTTAAATTCTAATAAATCTTTTAAAAATCATAAAAATCTTTTGAAATCCCTCCATAAAATTCCCTGACAAACTTTAAAAAATTTCTGAAATTTTACGGTAACATTTAAAATACTTTTATATCTTTAAAATTCGTTAAAACTGTTAGAAATCTAATCAAATTCCATGAAATCCTTTAAAATTCTCACAAAATCTTTTGAAGATCTGAAAATTCTCTTGAAATCACTTAAAATTATTAGAAATCTCATAAAAATCCACCAAATCCATAAAAATTCCACGATATCTTTTAAATATCAAATTTTGAAAGTTATCGTCAAATTTTTAGGGATTTCAAGATATTTATCTAATTTTTAAGGATTTCATGGATTTTTAAGGGACGTTAAAGCAGTTTAAGAGAATTCAGGAGATTTTTATGAGTTTTATAAAAATATTGTGAAATTTTAAATGATTTCCTGAAATTTTATGAGATTACTAATAATTTTAAGAAATTGTAAGAGATTTTTCTGATTTTGAAAAAATTTTGTAGAATTTTTTGAAAAAATCTAAATTTTTTTGGATATTTTCACAAATTTTAACGAATTTCAAGATATTAAGAATTCAAAGAAATTTTTTAACAAATTTTGAAGGATTTCGAAGGTTTTTGTAAAATTTTAAGAGGCCAGCAAATCAAAATGTGCGCGATTATTTTGTTTTTCTTGTTACAATTTCAAGTCATTCAAAAGCCAATCAGGTTTGCAACAACAATGATATTTTTCGTGTTTGTCAAGAATATACAAATTATTAAATTTTCCAATATATGAATGTAACCATCTTTTATATTTTCATAAATAATCAAGTGTGAAAAATGTTGGTATTTCCTTATTTTTACCCGATGTTTGGTTTCAACGTAAAAAACTCTTCAATGCCCTGTTTCATTATCAAAAAATTGATATTAATGAGATATCACTACTGTATCATTGCCCTATAAATGCTCAATAATATTAAAATATTTTTATCGAAAATAGTAATGCCGACCAGGGCCTCGTTAGAACCCTATTTTAAATAGGGCTAATTGAGGCAATTTCTACACGGGTTCTTGTCTTGACGGGTGTCCAGTGTCCACCTTCTAGTACTCGCCGTCTCTAAGAAGAAGATGACTTTTCTTTATCCCTTCACTCCAAGTTTCCCGTTTTTCCTTTTTGCGATTTTTCATTCTTTCGGGAATTGATTCGTTGTCTCTCTTGGAATCCAATGATTATTCCGCTTACTGGGCGAAAGCCGATTAACTGACGCAGCGGTTTCGGTTTTCTGTTTCGACAAAACATAGAGTTTACGCGGCATTCAGATAGTAGAGAGGGTCGTATTTAGTAAAGGGGCGGAAATTCATTTTGTATAGATATAGTAAAGCTGAGAGTACTCTTGCATGTTTTACGACAGCGACGATTGCTTTCTGACCAGGCGCAAATGGAGTCATAAGTTAGAAAGGTTCTAGGTCCTGCATAGGTCAAGCATTCGGACGTAGACTTTGACGTCGGTATTTGCATAATTGAAGGACAGCATGTTGAATCCCGGGGTGAGAAATTATTTCGTCTATTTCGGGGAATTTCGGTTCATATTGAAAGGGGCTGGAAAATAGGGCGGATCGAAAATCAAAAAGTTTGTTTGATCCAAATAAATTAGGTATAATAAGGATGTTCGATTCTTTGGAAAGAATTGAGGATAAACTTGTGAATTTTTTCGGGCTCCGTATACCTACTTATGTATTTTGACGCGCTGATTAGGAATATGATAGTGAAAATTGGCGGAAATTTGATTTTCATGGTGAAATCATCAAAAAAACATTAAAATCATGGTATTCTAGGTTTATCTCAGCTAATACGTGAAATTCTAAAAAATTTTATCTTTAAAAAGTGGTGTGATGAAATGTTTGGAAAATCTCGCATATTAGGAACTTTAAACAAGTTTTCGTGAAAATTATTATTAAACTGCATTTTATGATTATATTATTTTTGTAATTTTTAAAAACTAGAGATTTAAAGGTATTTAAAAAAATTACAAGAGTTTTTAGTAATTTTGGTAAATAGAGAAATAGCAACATTTTTCATACTTGATTAGTTATGAAAATTTAAAAGCTGGTTACATTTATATGTTGGAAAATTTAATGATTTGTATATTGTTGTCAAACAGGGAAAAATATAGTTTTAGGAATTTTAAATAGGTTTTTATAAAAATTATTATTAAACTACATTTTATGATTATTATTTTCTTGATTTTTAATAACTAGAGATTTAAAGGGATTTAAAATAATTTCCTTGATTTAATTTAATTTAATTTAAGTAATTTCAGTAAATTTCAAGAGGTTTAACAAATTTTAAAGAATACTAAACCATTACTTTATTTACAAATTACTTCAAAATTTCAAATTTTTTTGAATGCTTTGAAATTCCATAAATTCACTTGAAATCTTTAGAAATCCTTTGGCCTTTTTTTAGTAACTGAAATTTCTTGAAAATTCTTTAATTTTTTCATATTCTTATAAAATCCTTTGATATTTTTTAATTTCATTAAAAATCCCCTAAAATATTTACAAATATTTTAAATCTCTTAAAATATCTTTAAATTCCCTAAAATCATTTAAAACCTTGTGAAAATTCTTAAATTCTTGGAATTTCTTTTATAATACAATCTTTTAAAAATATCAATATAAATATCAATATCATTTAAAATCCATTGAAAAAATTAACAAAATGTCTAAATTAATTTAAAATCTTGAAACTCCCCTTAATTCTTTAAACGTTCTTTAAAATAACTTGAAATCTATTTATATCGCTTCAAATACTCCTGAAATCCTTTAGGAAATCTTCATATCTTTGAAATCTTGGGAAATATCTTAAAATCCTTTTAAATTCCCTAGAATCACTTGAAATTTCTCGAAACCCTCTTAAATTCCTTAAAATCACTTGAAATCTTTTAAAATTCTTTAATATCATTAAAAATCCCTTAAAATACTTAAAAAATTTTATAATACTCTAAAATCTTGAAATATATGAAGGGGGGTTTAAGATGACAAAATGTACTCGGGCATATACGGATGAAGATGTTTATTAAAAGGTATGGTACATGTCGTAGGGACGTCGGACTTAGACTGACTGATCGGGTGCATTCGTATCTCACACCTTTGGGCCCACTTGGCGCCCTCTATATTTTATTTTAGTTACTACATATAATACTCTTATCTTTAAATTCCCTAAAATCATTTAAAATCTTGTGAAAATTCTTGGAAGTTCTTTTACTATCCTTCAATATCATTTGTCAATATCATTTAAAATCCTTTGAAAAAATTAACAAAATGTGTAAAGTAATTTAAAATCTTGGAACATTATTTAAAATAACTTTAAATCTATTTATAACGCTTCAAATTTTCCTGAAATCCTTAAGGAAATCCTGATATCTTTGAAATCTTGGAAAATATCTTTAAATTCTTTTAAATTCCCTAGAACCACTTGTAATTTCTTGAAACCCTCTTAAATTCCTTAAAATCACTTGAAATCTCTTAAAATTCTCTAAAATCTCTTAAAGTCCTTTATGATATCTTATAATTTTTAAAATTTTGTTAAAGCTCTAGAAAATCCTTATATTCTTCGAAAATCTTTTTAAATTCCCTATAATCACTTAAAATTTCTTGAAACCCCCTTAAATTCCTTAAAATCACTCTCAATCTCTTAAAATTTACTAAACGAGATTAGGCGCGCGCTTGAGCGCGCGTGTTTCGTTTATAGAAAGTGAAATGAAAATTTAAATCCTCGCGCCAAGTCGAGAATACTCACGACTTGACGCTCACTTCATGCGTAACCAGTGTTTATGCAGGAAATGCATGTAAAGGTAACGCTATAAAGTTAGCCGAAATTCATGTCCTTTTTAGAATAGGACGAGATTAGGTTAGAATAGGATCTCTTAAAGTCCTTTACGATATCTTAAAATTCCTTCAAATTTCTTTAATATCATTTAAAATCCCTTCAAATATAAAAAAAAGTTGTTTTCAGAAAATGAAATAGTTTAATAACCAAATATTGTGAATAATGATTCCGCAAAATATTTTTTTAATGCTGATGGGATATTGACCAGGTTTTCCTAATATACCCTAAATACTAGGGTATTTTTTGGGTAAACTGTCCAGGCCCTGGCCAGTTTCCCTTAATTAAGGAAAAATGAAAGTAAATAATTAAGAAATAATTAAGAAAAATTATTCTGCCTAAGCGTTACAAGTCTTCTCTGGGCCTTGCCAGTTAACCTGGTTAGGGCCACTTCGAAGTATATAGGGAAAACTGACCAGGACCCTGTCAGAACCCCATAAAAAATTCTCCACAGGAAGAAGTCCGTTCCCTGACCTAATCCTGGGGCGAATACGCTCCAAGTCTCCACCGGCAAGGAGTCGAGGAACTCTCCAGGGTGGACATCCGTGAAAACTCTCTCGTCCCCACAAATTCCTGGGATCAATGCGTTGGTGCACCAAAACGCCTGCGCCGCCCTTAACCCCCACCGATAGTTGTTCCGGTGTGTATCCTCCACCCTCTCTTAACGCGACTCCCGTCGGCGGCTGCTGGAACCCTCGGAAATTCTAAACCGTTCGCGCCTGTGCATGGAAAGCAGGGCCGAGAGGCGAAAGGAAAGTTCGCGGATCCGGCCTAAGGGATTCTAGGGCTGATGAGTTCCAACCCTTCGCGCGCCAGGGTTCGACTAACTCCAAGTGTTTATTCACGCGATTTAAACTGCCGGAAATAAAAACAAAATAAACCTTACACCTTGCCCTGGAGATCCAGGATCTGATATCACACGCGTTGAAGCTGGCGGCGAATAAACGCTGGCTCGTCAACCTCCCTGACACAGTTTTCAAGAAAACTTTTAAGTCGGGGTAGTGGCCGCACACTTTTTTACCCCTCCATCTGTGTCGGTGTGAAATATTTTCTTTAGCTTCTGAGGACCATTGGTGAGAAGAAAGATGAAGGTGGATGATTGTCAGTGACAAAAAGTTTGAAAAAGTGCGGTAAAGTGAAGAAAGTGTTCGTGAGGAGTGATCAAACTTTACAGGTGTTTTAGTTTTGAGACAGGTGGGTAGGACAAGTGCGTGGCATCATGTGTTACTGGATGCATCCCTCTGTGGAGGGTTGATGACGTACCGACAATTAAAATTTGGTCCATTGTGTATTTGATCAACGTGCAAAGGTCCCGCGTAACAACCTTGGAAGTAAGAAAGTGAGTCATTGTTTAACATTGTTGATTAGGCTTCTAAGCCCCACCGGCATGATGTTCTTCATGTCTTATCTCTGAAATTAGGTCTTGAAGTTGGAGGTAGTTTTTATTGTGAGGGATGGAGGGTGATATTTAATTCTCTGATATATCACAGTTACTGACATATTTTAAAGCACTGAAAATTCTTTCGCTGAAAGAATTTAAAGTAAAATAATTTTTATGAGTTTACTTTCTTTGGGAGATTTCTTTGTTGCTTAAAATGATCAGTTCTCAATTGCCGCTCTGAGAAAAGTCTCGGGTCAACAAATCAATTGGCTGCAATGTCTATAGGAGAAACAAAATTTTGTTGTCAATACCAAAAGGTTGGGCCAATAAACAAGAAAGTTTGTTAGATTAAAAATATGATTTTTTACTTCTATAGAGAGCAAACACTTTAGTTACCTTTATCTTGAAATTACTTTAGATAAATAAAAATTGAAATGGTTTAAATAAACGAAATGATATATGAAGCGGGACGAAAATCTTTTTCAATTTCCTCTCGGTATTAAAAAGTATCATCTTACTGTATTTCGATTCCTTTCATCCCTCGGCGAAACGAAAGACTCTGGAATTCCTTTTCAAGAGATGTGTCTCATAATCATAAACGAAATTTTTTTAATTAAAATGTACAATTTTGTTTTAAGTTGAGAGAAATTTAATAGTAGGAATAATAATAACTCCCATTATGTGGAAAGTGTAAAAATTTGCAAATTTGATTGTTAATGGCCTAATAATTGATTGAGACGTTGACTACCTTTGTCAATTTAACTGATGTAATCTAATATCGAGTAATTTACGTAAATGTTATTCATCTTTAATAGAAATTGATTACAAGCAAATGGAAGAAGGAATAAATAATAATATAACATCAGCGCTTTTACCTTCTTCAAATATTATACTTGCTTTAAAATTAATGCGAAGATTGAATTGCTTTTAAGTGTCGCTCAAATATATTTAACTTTTTTACAAGCATAAATGAATGTATTTTTAATGGTAATTTATTCTAAGAGCGAATTTTCTTTTGCAAAACTGTAAGTTGAAAAATGGGTTAATTTAAGAGCACTAAGAAGACGATAGTCTGGATAAAAGAAATTACACTAATAACTAGAAAAGATGGATCATAATCCATGATATCTCTGTTATTTTATACAGTCGTCATAGCAGCAACTGAGACAATGGTCCATAAATCTGTCTATATTGCCCTTTTCAAGTTAGAACTTCAGTGATATAAAATAAGGGTTTTAGAATAGATTGAAGAAAAGAAACTTTATGAAATGAAAAATTTTTATAATATATCAACAAATTCTAAAAACAAAATAGCTTCTTGCACAATTTTACACTCAAATACGCTTGTTGTTTATTTCGACTAATTTTGAATTACTCTGGACGATAATTGGAAATATTTTTCAGTTATTTGCAAACAAACCAAGTTCTAGTTTAAAATTATAAATTAACTTCATATTATTTATCGAATAAATAAATTTATCGATACTTTTACGTCCATTTTTACACTTCTCTATAATTACTTTTCCTGTCCGTAGTAAATCTAAAAGTAATTAAATATCTTCGAGATTTATTATCATTTTTTATAATGAAAACGTGATTGGAAATCTAGAGACCTAAATAAAAGTGCTCAGAGAAAGGATAGGATTTCATTTTTTCAAAATTGATGTTCATGTTGAATATAATATAATAAATAATAATAATAAGAATAATAATAATAATAATATAATAATAATAAATTCTGTTCAGTAATTATTACCGCACATCATGCACAAATGCACATTTTGTCTTTTGTTAACAATATTTACCCCGAAAACCTTTTGCAGTTCAGGTATATGAAATTCTCGAGAAGATGCATTTGGGTGTGAAAAATGTTCTTCCATCCGTGGAACACTGTATAGTCTCCCTGCATTAAATTTCAATAGAAGGATAAGTGTTCGTGATTTAAAGTCGGATCAAATCATTGAAAACAATTGAAATTAACGTTTAATTAAACCTTATCAATATAATATGAATTTATGTTCTATAAATTTAAATTTTTAACAATCAGGTTTGATGCTTCATCCTTATTTGATGCCAACCCTTATTTCAATCAATAAAATTCTAAAAACCAGCGAATTAACTTAATAAAATTACATATAATTCCTAAAAAAGCGAAAAAATCAGACTTACGACAAAACCACTCGAACGAAGAGTGCCTTTGTTTCATGGATATAGTTTTACCATTAAAATCGATCGAGTGTGCTTGCAGAACATTATTTGAGCTTTGCTGTAGTTTTCATCTTTAAAAATGAACAGCTATTAGTTTCCTCAGAATCCGAGAGAACGTAAATTTAACTTCTGAATAGAGTGATAATAGTTCTCTTGAGTATTAAAAATTTTATTTAGCAGTACTTAGCTTTCTGCGGAAACAAAAACTTTCTCGTCATCTTTTTAGTTTGCAAACCTGCATAATTAATGTAATCATAAATTCAGCCGCAGAAACACAGTACTAGTTCTCACCCTCTCTCTGTACATAAAGTGAAAATAAAAATGTACAGAATCTCGATTGTTGACATGACAGACTTCATTTCCGCTCGTAGCGCGTGAAGAAACTTCCGTTTTCTCAAATTACGATGAGGGTTGAAACATTCAGACTTTGATGAGCTCCCCTACTTAACTTGCCGCTGTGTGAAAGTCTGGTCTGACAGAAAATTGCAGCAGGTTGTTGACCACTCAACATCCTATCGTCAAACTTCATGTGCAGGTTTATTTTGATATAGAGGCGGACAATTCATCGGAATGAAATGTAATTTAAATAATTTTTCCATGCAACTTTCTCCTGATCCGAGAGAAAAATAATTTTACTTTAGAACAACATTGATTCTTTTTATATTTGACATTTTAGTAATTAAATTAAACTTTTTGATAACCTTTCACATTTATCCAAAAAAACAATCTCAAAACAAAATTCTAAACATCCACTAAATGATCTGTTGTCAGATTTATTTCCAACTACAGTCTCGGTCTCCCCTATGTACTGAATTAAAAGACAATAAGCACCCTCAACACCTACACTAATGAGTTATTGTATATGAATAGAACTTTATCAAATGGATCAACAGAAAAACTCAATTTATGTGATTTGAGAGGTGATATAACACCTACGCTTCTACATAACACTTCCGAACAAATTTGTTAGATCTATCAGTTCATCACTTCATTAGATATTATTTTTTATTTGTAAGTATAATAGTTGTACTAGGCCTAATTTAAGTTTTAACATTACCTTAACTATACTTTAACATTACTTTAACGTTACTTTAACGTTAACTTAACTATACTTTAACTATACTTTAACATTACTTTAATGTTAACTTAACTATACCTTAACTATACTTTAACATTACTTTAACGTTAACTTAACTATAAGTATAGTTAAGGCATAGTTAAGTTAACGTTAAAGTAATGTTAAAGTAATGTTATAGTAATGTTAAAGTATAGTTAAAGTATAGTTAAACTAATGTTGTAACTTTAAAAAGATGGAAGGTAGAATTAAATAAAAACAAACGATACTTCACATTAATCTCATTTTATTTTACAATATTTATAAATTTCCTACAATATATTTGAAAACTACTATTTACAATATTTATAAACTCCCGACAATAATATATACAGCGACTTAAAAATGGTAAAAAACCTTGCTTGACAGATAAGTGGTCCCGTATCGGCCTAGTACCATAAATACCATAAATGTAACGAGGTTTGTGAATTTGTGCATTTGTGAATTTGCATCAAATAAATAAAGTTCCAAGGCTTTCAAATTATTTCTTTTCCTTTCTAATACAACGTCATGTCTAGGATATGCTCACGTCATCTGCACATAGGAGCCTTCTACTCCTTAGACTTTCTCATTCATAAATCCAGCGGAAGGCGCCTCATAAATCCATGTTCACTTTCGCGACCGGAGATCCCTCTAACACGAAATTTCTCTTTAGCTCAAAGTTTCCCATTATTTCATACATATACATTCACGTTTCGTAGAAAATTCATATACTCTGAATTATTGCTGCAGTTATAGATCAAGTTTAAGAAACTGCCGTGAAATTGTAGAATATTGTAATATTGTTCACCAGGTGTTGTGTTTCATTTATTATTGAGCTTTGAAGGTTGAGCTAACATTTAATTTGTAGAGCTCTATTTGAATCTTGACACATGTCTATCATATTTAAACAATTCCCAATTCATTGGAAAATAAACTTTATATATGTTGTGATGCTTTGGACAACTTTCTCAATTGATATTTCATATTTGAAGTTATAGAGTCTCAAGCTTTCAAAATTCATATCCTTGCAATTGATGTTTTAAAACTTGACCGCTATTTAGTTGAAATTATCATTTTGTTTTGTTTCATTGTTATACTTTTGACCTTCGAAACTTTCTCAAAATTTGTAATAACATTTAAAGTCATTTTCCAAGCAAATAATCCCATCATGACCTAGAAATTTGTTTAATACCATAATAATATTAGAATAAATTAAAATCGACGCGAAAAAGAGCATCCGTTAGAGCAAATGGAATTGATCAACAATTAAAAATTCACTAAAATTTCACACTGTCAGTGAGCTTTATTCGTTGAGTCCCGTTTAATGAAATTTCCGAGCTTTGCTGCTGCTAATTGTGTAAATTGAATGGAAAATTTATGAATTTTACAGACGAGGTATCCAGGTTCCGGGATAAAGTTGATTGATAAAGAACGGGACATATAACACCGATAAAAGCTTTTAACGGGAAGATTAATCTATCGGTTTTCTCATCATTTTGTTTGTTAATGAAAAGATCTTCAATATTATGAAAATTCACACAAAATTTTTACTTATTTTCCATGTTAATGCAAAAGCAGCAGGTGAAACATTATAAAAGTAATGTGAAGAGATATTTTAGTAAAACGGTATGTCAATTTAGAATCATATGGTTTGATTTATCCCATTTTAATTAAATCGATCCAGCAACAAATGATATCAACAGTAACTGCTTAGAGAAGCAAACGAGGACGAACATTCGTACAGAATTGCATTGCAATAAGAGGCCACAATAACAGGAATTCTATTCGATGTTTCCACCACGGTAATTACGGCATTTTACTGGAGATAAGCATCAAATGCACTGAAAAGCGGTTGTGATGTAACGATTTGCGACATACATAAAACTCTTAGTGATATTTAACGAGAACACTTGGGGATTTATCAGTTTTTCATTTCTCAATTGTAGCAAGATTTTCAGGTTGCATAACAATAGGAAATTACGAAAAAACAAATAATAAGAAATGTATTAAGGGAAGGTCGTAAATTAGATATCACTTTTTGAAGAAAGAAGTTTGAAAAATGTTATAACTAACATATCCTATCTTAAAAAAGTGGTTTCACGAAATTTCACAAAAAGCTTGCATACATTGTTGTTGCAAACCTGATTGGCTTTTGAATGACTTGAAGTTGTAGGAAAACAAAAGAAAATAATCGTTTGAGGGTTTGTTTGCCCTCGACCCTTAAAACTTCACGAAAACCTTCGAAATTCCTTAAAATTCGTATTAAAAAATCTTTAAATTCCTAGAAATTTCTTGAAAATTCTTAAAAATTCACAAAAACCTTCAAAATCATTTATCTCTTGAAATCCATGTTAAAATACGTAGAAATTTTTCAAAATTACTAGAAACCTCTTGAAGTTTCTTAACATTTAAGATCTTTTAAAATCATTAGAAATTTCAACAAACTTTATGAAATTCTTAGAAATTTTATAATTTTTTAAAAACTAGAAAAATGTCTTGAAAATTCTTAAAATTTTTCTAAAATTTTAAGTGTTGTCAAGAGATTTTTCTAGTTTTTAAAATATTATAAAATTTCTAAGAATTTCATGGAATTTGATGAAATTTCCAAATTTCTAAATTTCTTTTCTAAATTTCTAAAATTAAATTCATGAAAGTCTCTAAAAATTCCTAGAAACGTCTTGAAATTCCTTAACATTTAAAATAAGTTTATATATTTTAAAATTCCTTAAAACTATTAGAAATCTGATAAAATTTCATGAAATCCTTTACAATTCTCACAAAATCTTTTAAAGATCAGAAAAATCTCTTGAAATCACTTAAATTTGTTAGAATTCTCATAAAATTTCATAAAATCTTTCGCAATTCTTAGAAATCTTTCAAAATATCTTGAAATTTCTTGGAATTTCAGTATAACATTCAAAATTCCTTTAAACCCTTTAAAATTTCTCGAAATTTCAAAGCATTTAGAATCCCTTTTAAAATCGCTAAGAATTCTTAAAAGTCTCTTAAAATTGCACAAATTCCTTTAAAATTTCACGAAATATCCTAAAATCCCTTAAAATTCTACGACATCTTTTTAAAATCCTAAAACTCTTTTGAATTTCGTAAGAATCACTTAAAATCGTCAAAATCCTAATTTCCAGAAACCTCTTGATATTCCTTTCTAAAAAAATGATTTCTCTCTAAAAATGTCTCAAAAATCTCGCATACATTATAGTTTTCAAATCTGATTGGCTTTAGAATGACTTCAAGTTGTAAAAATAAAAGTAAAATAATCTGTTGGTTGTGTTGGTCTGCTCGTAATATTAAATTTAATACCTTAATTCTGCCTTAATCTTATACTTTATTGATTCGCACTCGTTTCGAGAAATATCTTTTCCTGACTATTAAATGAAGATCTTGAAAGAAAGAGTTGTAAATATGTCTTGCCTTTAATTATTTGTAACGAAAAACTCATTCAATACTTGAGCAATTAAACATCAGCCTCTTTGAAATAAGTGGCCTAGTTTCAGCAAAAAATATTTATTATTGCGAGTCTGAAGTTGAGGAAACTAAATTTGCTCTTATGGTAATTAACACATGCCCTTAATTAAAAATTATAATTAATTAATGACAAACGCCTTTCTCATCTGGCTATATGTATTAATTAAATATGTACGAGTATTAATCTTTTAAAAAAGTTACTTCCTTGAAGAAGTCTCGGAAAAGAAGTATGTTCATTCTGACCTGACTTCAGATCGATCGACCGAATCTATTATACTCACGTTATTTTCTTCTCCTATATAAGGATATCGCAACTTTCGCATCCTCTTCCCTTTCTCATCGGCCGATCTCTAACACCATGCCTATCAGTTTATCACACTTTCGTGACTTTCGCTTTTTCGTAACTTCACTTATCGATGTATCCCTCTTCAGATTTTGAGTGAAGATATCCGCTCGTCCTTAAGACTTTCTTTGCAGGAAATGATTGATATCAGGAATTCCACGCCTCTTGCGTGCAAAAGAAATATATACAAATAGGTACTGATATCCATCTCAGGTTTAGCTTCAGCATCAAATGAAAGTTGAGAGATCGAAACTACCGTGATGAATATTCTTTCAAAATCTTTGCATCAATCTCGATAGAAAATATTGAGAGTATAATTTTATAGGGAAATCTTCTCCCCTTCAAAACATGTCTTTAAGGGAAGATAGCCCCTTGTATTTATTATTTTTTTCAACAGTCTCTGTTTATATGAAAGCATTGGGGTCAATATGGGGTAGTTAGGAAAATAAAATAAATTATTCTTTGCAAGAATCCTAGCTGGAGTTTATAAGCAGAAATTTACCGTTGTCTGGGATTTTAAGAGATTTTCAGTAATTTTAAGGAATTTCACAGAGACTTTAAGAATTTTCCATTTTATTCAGGGATTCTAAAGTGGAATTTTAAAGGATTTCAAGGAATTTGAAGGGATTTCAAGATATTTTAAGTTCTTTAATTTTAAAGAATTTTAAGATCATTCATTCCAAATCAATCCGAAATTTTCCGAATCATTCTGAAATTTGTATCCGAACCAAACAGTTTAATTCCGATCTAATCCCGAAGGAAGTTTTCAATCCGAATTATTCCGAAGTCCATTCAAAATCAATCCGAACCTTTAATTCGAATGAATCCGCCAATCCGAATTAATCAGAATTAAACCGAACTTTTAATCAAAATAAATCCGGTAAATTCGAATGAATCAAATTTATCCGGATTTTTCGGAATCATTCGGATCGATTCGGATAAACCAGATTAAATGGGATTTATTCGGATTGAAAGACTGATTGACCGGATTCATTCGGATTAAAAGTTCGGATTCATTCTGACTGACCGGATTTATTCAAATTGAAAGTTCGGGTTAATTCTGATTAATTCGGATTGGCGGATTCATTCAGAATTATTCGGATTAAAAGTTCGGATTGCTTTTGAATGGGTTTCGGATTAATTCAGATTGAAAGCTTTCTTCGGATTAGATCGGAATGAAACTGTTTAGTTCGGATACAAATTCCGGAATGATTCGGATTTATTCGGAATGAATTTCAATCCGAAGCTTTTGTTAGGGTACAGCAGGATTTTTTTTAAGAATTTCAAAAGATTAAAAAATTTTTTTTTTACATTTATCAGATTAAGGATATCAAAAAAAGTTCCTAAAACCATTTTATTTTTATTTGTTTACTAGTAGAAATTTACGCAGCTTCACCTGGGATTTTAAGAGATTTCATAAGATTTTAAAAATTATAAAAGTATTTTAAGAGATTTATAGTGATTTTAAGGAATTTCAAGGTTCTCTAACAGATTTTTTATTGATTTTAGGGATATAAAGAGATTTTTAAAAGAGTAGAAAATGGTTATCAAAAGGTTTTTTCAGAGATTTCACAAGATTTCAAAAAATTTTAACTGATTTTAAAGAATTTTCAAGAATTGGAAGAAATTTAAAGATATTTCAAGAGATTTTAATGAGCTCTAAAGGATTTTAATATATTTTAAACGTTTTAAAGACATTTACAGAAGATTTTAAAGAATTTCAAGTAATTTTAAGGGATTTCATTTGAAAATCTTTGAACTCTCTTGAATTCTTTTGAAACCCCTTAAAATTCATTAAAATCATTTGAAATGTCTTGAAATATTGTTATACATCTGTAGAAAACTTTGGAAAATCCTGTTGATGTAAATCTCTTAAAATCCTTTAATAATTCTTGAAATCTTGTTAAATCTCTTGAAAATCTTTAGAATTACTTAAAAATCTTTTGCAATTCTTTAAAGTCTCTTTAAAATTCCTTTAAATTCCCAAAAATTACTTTAAATCTTTTTAAATCATTCTGAATGTCTTGAAATCGTTAAAAGTATTCCAAAGTTTCTTGAAATTCATTAAAATCACTTGAAATGTCCTGAAATCTTCTGAAATCTATAGAAATCCGCGTTAAAATTCATGAAAATCTCTAAAAATTCCTAGAAACTTCTTGAAATTTCTTATCATTTAAAATCCCTGTAAATCATTACAAATCTCGTCAAATTCCATGAAATCCTTAACAATTCTACAAAATTTTTTAAAAATTTGAAAAATCTCTTGAAATCTTTTAAAATTATTAAAAATTTCATAAAAATCCATCAAATCCATAAAAATTCCACAATATCTTCTAAAAATCGACTAATTTCTTGAAAGCCCTTAAAAAATGTACAGCTTTTGTAATCCTTTAAAATTCTACTGAATCTATTAGTTTAAAAAGTTTAAAATTTTTTTAAAATTTTAGTAAAATCTTTAGTTTCTTAAAATACATCTTTTTTTCAATTTTAAGAAAATACTCATGGAATTTTTTGTGCTATATGGGTACTTTCGACTTAAAATTATATGCGCACTAGGGTGGTCCTTAATAGGGATATTTTCGAATTTATTTGCTCCCAGGGACTCAAATGCTTCCAAATTGATTAAAAAAAATTCTCTGAAAGTTTGAGCTCTTAATATTAACTTTAAGATAGTCCGCGCTCCAACTTAGGTTTCTTATGGAAATAACATGGGAAAAATTCCATTTGTTCTTTGGAATTTTATAACTCAGCGACAAATGTATCAAAAGCAATAATTCGCTTCATGTTTTATTGTAAATTTGACGTTCTACAAAAAAGGTCTCTTATGATTTTTCGCTAAATCTATTGGCTTAAGAGTTATTCGAGCTCAAATTTTAATTATTATATAATTATTAATATTATCAAGTATAATTATTAAATAAATACTTATTTTATAAAATATATCACATTTTCGTTGTGAAATTTTTATTTATGATCAAAAAAAGCAAATACAATGTTATTCTTGGAATTGAGATTAATATGTGTGATTTTTCAATTAATAAAACATATTTTTCTGATATTCAAGATAAAAAAATGAAAGTACAGGTGAAATATGATACCATTTGAATAATTAGCCTTAATCCATTTTCATATTTTCCATTATTGCAGATTTTCGAGTATCAGCATAATATTGCTTGTATGCTGATAAAAATTGCTAATACTCAAAAATCTGCAAAAATTATATAATAATTAAAATTTGAGCTCGAATAATTCTTAAGCCAATAGATTTAGCGAAAAATCATAAGAGACCTTTTTTTGTAGAACATCAAATTTACAATAAAACATGAAGTGAATTATTGCTTTTGATTCATTTGTCGCTGGATTATAAAATTCTAAAAAAGAAATGGAATTTGTCCCATGTTATTTCCATAGAGAAGGTATTAGATTTGTGTAAAATTTGACCCCCCCCAGTTTTTGTCAAATGTCCACGTTTTGGGACCCCCTGAACCCGAAAAACATGTTTTTACGAATGTGTGTGTGTGTGTGTCTGTGTGTCTGTGTGTGTCTGTCTGTAGATTTTTAGTTTGTGAGCACGATAAACTTTCGAAAGAATTGACCGATTGGATTGTCCTTTGGTATACTCTTTTAGTGTCCTAAAATGAAGGTCAAGTTCGTTGGCCAGCCATTTTGGATAAAAATTCAAAAAGTTGGAGCATTTTGAAAAATTTTGAAACCACTTTTTTTTTTAATTTAAAAATTCTAAAGACGGATGTTTGTAGTACTCAAAAATTGGAACAATTTTTCCTAATGACTTTTTTGGATGAAAAAAAAATTGAAAGACATAACATTTTGAAAATCCAAAAGAATGAAAGAAAACTTAAATTAGAAGCCAAACAACACACGATATGAAAAAAAGTCTAAAGATAAAAAATGTTTCTTTTTGAACACCCTATAGGATAGACATAACAACTTTTTGAATTTCCTTAAAAAATCGAAAATTCAAATTTTGAGCCAAATAACGCGAGATGCAAAGAAAATTATAAGGAACATAGTTATTCGTCTTAAAAAGATCTACAAGTTCTCCTTTGACTATTTTTCAATAGGATGAGTAGTTTTCGTTTTAATCATGAAAAATATTGTTAAACAGAGCCGAGCGCGAAGCGCGAGGTTTAACTCAAATATCGAGCGCGAAGCGCGAGTACCCTGATGAGAATGTGCTCCTTAAGGTCGATAGAACCTTAAGTAAATTAATTAACTTTTGCAATCAAAGCAGTAATTTAATTTAATTTAAATATAGTTTAATTAAATTTTAAAAAATATATAAAAATATAAATTACAAATATAAAAAAATTAATTAAAATATAAAAATATAAATTATATATAAAAAATATATAATTTAATTAAACTTAAAAAAAAAACATATAGGTTCAAGCGTCCTGTAAAGCGCAAGCTTCACGAAGGGTACAAGCGCGCGAAGCGCGCAACACGGAGCGCGAAGAGAGCCGCACGCGAAGCGCGCGATGAGAATGTGCCCACGAAGCGGGCAGATTTTTTTAAATTAATTTGGAAGCATTTGAGCCCCTGGGAGCAAAGAAATTCGAAAATATCCCTATTAAGGACCACCCTAATGCGCACGCTTGACGAATATTATTGTTAATTTAATTGAAACGATATTTAAATTTTTCAGCCCTTTTTAGAAGTAAGGAATAATTTCTGTTACTGGATTATAATCATTAAAGCATTAAAGGAGATTATAGTCGTAACTATCGATCTGTGCACAATTGCTCTAAAATACCTCAGTGGTCTGATAACTTTATATATAGAACTAATCTGAGCATCGAAAATTGACGTCTTGAAGGTCTTATCTTGAATAACAAACATAACGCAGGGAAACAGAGCAGTTGGAGAGCCAATAAGGTGATTCTCGAGCGATTCGTCCAGATCGGGCAATACTGATGGCGGCACCAGCGTGCCCAGTATACACTTCCGGAACTTTATTTCCCCAAGGATCACTCCCTCAGCTTATCGCTCAGGATAACGCTATACCGTTGGTCCATGCCACTTGCAGTCTCCCTCTCTTACTCTCTCTGTACTCTTCCTCTCTTCATCCCTCGTTTCATCCCTCTGTTCATTCTCACACTTTTGTCTTTGCCTTTCATTCTCGTCCACTTCTTCATATAGTAGAGCAATCAGACTTCAGGACCTAAGTTATTATCTACTTAATAAAGTGTATATCTTCACTCGCAGAAACCTTTTTTTTTTTGTCAGGATATATTTCTATGTCATAAAAGCTGTATGACCGCCACCCAAGTGGAAAAGTCGGAATTATGCCGGATGTTACAAATGGCATAGTACTGTGCCAGTTGTGAACGAGGAGAAATGCCAGTACTTCCGGGTAGTACCGCGCCAATCGTCGGCGCAGTACTGGGCAAGTACAGGCGCGGTACCGATTTTATCTACTGGCTATACGCTATCTTAGAGGATCTGCCGAGGGTTGGCCCAGTACTGGGTCTGTACAGACGCAGTACAGATTTTATCTGCTGGCATTACACTGACTTAGGAGGTCTGCCGACGGTTGGCCCAGTACTGGGTCAGTACAGCTGCTGCACCGATTTTATCTGCTGGTATTACACTGTCTTGAGGGATCTGCCGAGGGTTGACCCAGTACTGGGACTGTACAGGCGCAGTACTGATTTTATCTGCTGGCAAACAGCTGATTGAAATTAGGCCAAGGTTTGACACAGCACGGAGAAAAAAGTATCCTCTAAATGTACTGGAGATTCTATGTTAAAGAATTTATGTTTTCGTTACAGAAGATAAGATAGAAATGACAGATTTTTTAAGTTAATATTACTTCCCGATATGTCAGGTTTACTTAAAATTTTTTTAAGCATCCTCAGTAAACATAATTAGAAATATCTGTAATATTTACAGATTTTATAGGTTGATTATACACGTATTTGATGGTAATGATATTTTGTAAGTCTTACATAAAAAACCTGTAAAGGTTATAGACTCTGTTAGTTGTGCATACTATACCCTCCCCCATGCGCACACGTGTATGCTCGGATTGAGCATACCCTGGAAAAAATGTGGGACCACCATCTCAAGAGCTTAGGGTAATGGTTAGGTAGCTGGACTCGCGTCCCGTAGGTCGTGCGTTCGATTCCCCCCAGCGTTTGCGTGCGAAATTTTATTTGTTATATAAGAGTTTAAATCTACAAATAACAATTAGTTATAAGAATATCCATAATATAACTGCGAATAAACCATGTTCTTAATTAATAATTGTTTTTCAAGACATTTTTTTCAATTTTTATTTACATTTATCTGTAACGGTTACACTTTTCGGTAAGTTTAATGGGATTTTTTTCTCCGTGCAGGTTTAGTACCTTCAGCAGTACCGCCTCAGTACCGAAGCCAACTCCCAGCCGAGTTACCTTTAGTAATAATGCCAGTACCCTGCCAGTACAGAATTTCAGTACAGGTTTAGTACCTTGAACAGTACTGCCCCAGTACAGACTGTCGGTACAGGTTTAGTACCATGAACAGTACCGCCCCAGTACCGACGTCAACTCCCAGCCGAGTTACCTTATGTGATAATGCCAGTACTCTGCCGTTTGCCATTCGGTATTATACCAGTACCACGCCAGTACAGACATCCGCCCGGCGGTACTGGCGCGGTACCGCGCCAGTTGTAAATTTCCACTTGGGCAAGTCGACGAGCCAGAGTTTGCGCGGTAGCTCTTGATCGCTGCAGGGTCACTTATGAATTCAAAGCGAGATAACTTACAGCTCTCAACTGTTCTTTACGAACATTAAGGGCTATAAGATATGAAATTTAAAGTTTTAGGTGCTACTTCTAAAACCCGTAACCGGAAAGCCCTTGTTCAAGCTAGCAGCGCTGCAGGAAGTGGTACTTTCCTTCTCCATATATGTACATGGATGAAACGTGTCACTTCCAATTCGGAGCTCGAATCCATTCGCTCCTCTTTCAACGCTCTATTCCTTTGATGTGATGTCGGTAAACTTGCCTGGAGCTCTTTCTGAACAAATTTTCTCCAACAGATGCCTCTTGGCATTATGCTCTATGCGCCTACTATTTCTAAGTGTCATGTATAGAGCTCTCAATGACAGGGATGTGTCATTTACACATTATATTTCTCGTAATTCTTATAAACAGATCTAACTCTTTGCTTTGGGTTGAAGTTTCAGACGTGTACTTTAACGAATAACTTTTCTATTTTTTTACATTCTCATCAGAGAAGGTATTAGATTTGTGTAAAATTTGACCCCCCCAGTTTTTGTCAAATATCCACGTTCAAAAAAACACGCGTGCGATTATTTTCTTTTTTTGTTCTACAGCTTCAAGTCATTCAAAAGCCAGTCAGGTTTACAACAAAAATGTATGCGAGATTTTTGAGACATTTCGTGACACCACTTTTTTAAAATAAGAATATTTATGAAAGTTATTAATAATTAATTTTTTAAATTCTTTACTTAAGTTGAGTTAATTATAAAGTCTCGTATAATATTAATTTCCGAGTTTTGGATGCGAACGCTATTAATGTGCAACGCATATATTAAACGATGCACAAGCGTACCGCGAGATTGGACAGCTAACACCACATAATCCAGATTATTATTGAGTCGTCAAAGCTAATCTTTATTAGCAAAACAAATTAGCTATCACTTACAAAATGAGGATTAAATTAAGTACATTATACGTGGCCAGTTTAATTTTTCACTTTATGTTCATTAATACCAATAACCGGAGCTCTTACTCTATCTATCAGAAAATCTTTAAATTCAAATCAATTTTTCTATAACCGTATTTCAAATACAGGGTTAATATGTCACGTCTTGGGACAATTATTAATTAAAATCTGATACGTTATATGTGAAGATTATTGTTCCAATACTGTGAATCGAACATGAGCTTGAGAGCATCTGTTTCACCATTCACGTTTCAAAGGAGATCGGCGCCACTGATAAAGAGAATAATTTGAATATTACGTAATGTATTGCAATTAGAAATCCCTTTCTGAATGTGAAATTAGGTGATTACTGTTATATAACTAATAGATGTTCTGCGGGACAATTTATATACATATATATGAGATTATTTTGAGGCTGAATTGTTCTATAGTTACTCAGAGTTGCACACCTTTATTATCTGCATATATAGTGCTATTCAGTTCAACTTGAAACTAAAGACTGAAATACCTCTGAGTGCAAAAGCTGCACTTTATTATCCTTCAAGTTGTAGTGTAACGAGAACTACGTTTTAGTTTTATGAACTTTACAAAGAGGGAAACTTGGGTAAAGTTGGAGCCAGTCACCTGTAAATATATTCTCTTCTGTTTTAAGGTATTATTTAAATACATTTTCTTCATTCTACTGAAAGTTTCTCCATCTTCCCAACTGAAGTGGACAATGTTTGTAACGTGAAACAAATTGACTTTCAAGTCAACACCAACAATGTAAAAGTAATAAAATAAAGGGGTTTAAATAATTCAGAGGCAACATTACTTTTTATATATATATATATATATATATTACCGAGCATTGTTATTTGAATTCAGACTCTACAACTTAAAAATGAAAAAAAAAAACAAGACAAAATTAAGTTGACTATTTTAATGCATTCATTTGCATTTCAGGTCAGTATTTTTTAAAATGGCTTTAAATTATTAATTCCGGATAAGAAAAACTGTATAAAGATCAACGTCAGTTTATTTTTTTTATGACGAAATACAAAATTAGTTGTTAAATTCTACTAGTATGGCGAATATGTCACTTTTTCTTGACTTTAACGGTATTTTGAGAATATTTGCGATAATAGGAGTAATTACTGCTTCATGATCCATCGCTTTGGCATTGAAGCACATGTTCTATACAGATTATCATAAACAGCACCAGTAATTATCCGAAACACATGTATGGGTCCAGACATGGACACAGGACACAGGTGTCTTATCGCTACGCATACAAGATAGGAGACACACCGATGAGAAAGAGGGATAAGACAACAGGAAGAAGAAAGGACTGGCCGAGGGGAAGGCAGTTGGAAATCTGATTCCAGCCCAGCTGGTTGCGAAAACCGAAGGAGAGCTGCGTGCTCGATATTTAAACTGATAGATTGCCAAAGGTGAGGGCTGCGGCTCACAGAGGAATTACCGGTAACGTGCTGTTCTGGGGACGCCCAGTGAACCTCCAATTTTGGGACTACCGGCTCCCATCAGAGGAAACATATATATAAGGATAACCACTAGAGTGGGTGGACAGTGGAATCGGCAGCGAGGCTATATTCTCTTATCTCTCCAAGGCGTGAATTACCTATGGTGTCGGGGAAGGCTGCAGTAAATTCCAAATAGACGCCTAATGCTGGATCCTCATCGAGACTTCCGTAATGTATAAAAGAATCATCGGTGTTATCTATGTTAACGAATGGGTGTGGGAGAAACAAATCGAACGACTGGAATTGCGACAATAATAACCGATACAAAAATGTCCGTGGTTATTCTTGCATGTGGAATGATGTGTTGAGAAGCCTAGGTATTAGGGTATTTATTTGTGGACAATTTCCAGTGGCGAGAGTTAGATCAGTATCACTTTGTAAGAGCATAGGACGAAGAGCGAATCACCAATTCACAATTAGTTGTCTCTCTCTCTCACTCTGTGTAATTGGGAATACTTGATCGTGTCCCTTTCAATAAATCATACTTTGTTATATTTGATTTAAAAGATGGCTTTCTTGCAACGTACCCCGCAACGTCACATAGCCGGACAGCCACACACATGTATGCTATACAGATTTAATTATGGATCAATCACTTAGTTAAATCAATCACTAGCTGATCAGATAATTTGTTGATTCTTAGCAGGAATAAATTGCTTCAATAACGTGCAAATTCAGTTTGTGTAAAAGTAATTTGTTAAAAATTGTAATTTTATTTTCTGCAAGAAAATAAACCTTTTGCATGAATTAAATTTGTCATTCTTTGATATTAATAATTGATATAATTAATTAAGCATAATTAAGTATATCTCTACTTTAACCCTATTTTTAATTTAAATCGATGATAAAAATTTTCTCATATTGCTCATGTCTGCATCCTCACACTTAATCACGATAAGCTTGACATTTTCACTGCCTCTTTAATTAACTTTTTATTATGTTTTCGTACTTTTATGAACAATTATAAGATAACTGTCCTGTGGTGTTATTAAATCTAATATATTTTCACCAAAACATGTTTAATAAATTAATAAATCATAGAGATTTAAAAATAATAATTAATTTATATAACACAAAGCATTCAAAATTTATAAATATTGTAACTGGATGTGATTAAAATTTTAAAATGGAAAAGGACCATTTCAAGAGATTCCAAGATATCTTAAGATTATTTTAAGATTTCAGGATATTTTCAGATTTAAAGGATTTCAAGATACTTTAATTAATTTTAGAGGAATTAAAATATCTTTCAAAAATCATTGTATTGAAGTTTCAGACGTCTAGTCTGACGATTTTTCATTCTTTATTTATTGGAATAAAAATATTTTTAAAAAATGTTTCCAAAGTCTAAAATTTTTATTTATAAACTGGCAGAAATTTACCCAGCATTGTTCGGAATTTCAAGAGATTTCTTAAAATTTAAAAGAATTTTAAAGAGACTTTAAAGGATTGCAAAAGATTTTAAGTAATTTTGAAGACTTTCTAGATTTCAAGAATATTTTTCAAATTGGGATTTCCAGAAATATTGAAGAATATAAATATTCCAGAATTGAAGGATCTTATGAGATTTCGTGTCATTTTCAGCAATTTAAGAAACTTCAAGAAATTTGAAGGGACTTCAAGAGCTTTCAAGGGATTTTACGAGATTTCATGACATTTCAAGAGATTTTAATGGAAATGGAAAATTCCATGGAACTCCATGGAATTTTGAAATATTTCAAACAATTTTAAGAAATTTAAAGAAAATTTGAAAAATTTGAAATCACTTAAAAATATTTTATGGGATTTCATTTGATTTCGTCTATATTGGAATAAATTCCTTGAAATTCCTTAAAATCACTTCAAATATGATTCAATCCCTTAAATTAAAATGTCTTGAAATCTTGCGAAAACTCTTGAATATCCTTAAATCATTTTAAACTTTTTTGAAAACCCTTTGAAGTTGCTTAAAATCTCTTGAAATCTCTTAAAATTCTTTGAAGTTCCTTAAAATTAAATTAAAATCCTTAAAATATTTTGGAATTCTTTTGTCACTTAAAATCTCTTAAAATCCCAGGCAATTCCGGGTTTTCTGCTAGTACATAAATAAAAATAAAAAATATTTTTTTGAATTCTTTTATTTTGATATTCTTAATCTAATAAATATGAAAAATAAAAAAATAAAAAAACTTCGTCAGTTTAGACATCTGAAACTTCAACCTAATTAAAAAATCTTCAGTGCAGTGTTTTTTGGGAAAAACCCATATTAAAAAAAATCAGGAAAAATACATACATAGGTTTTTGGGGTCGTTGAATTCGTATCCGACATCCGTTGACCTCCATCATATCAGATTCAAGGTCATTTGAAGGTCAAACTGCAAAAAATTCGATTAAAAAATCCAGAAAAATGCATACATAGATTTTTGGGGTCGCTGATTTCAAATCCGAGGTCCGTTGACCTCCAGAATATCAGATTCAAGGTTATTTGAAGATCAAACTGCAAAATATCCGATAAAAAAATCCAGAAAAATACATACATAAGTTTTTGGGAACGCTTATTTTAAATCTGAGGTTCGTTGACCCCCATAATATCAGATTCAAGGTCATTTGAAAGTCAAACTGCAAAAAATCCAGAAAAATACATACATAGGTTTTTGGGGTCGCTGATTTTGAATCTGAAATCCGTTGACCTCCAGCATATCAGATTCCAGGTCATTTGAAGGTCAAACTGCAAAAAATCCGATTAAAAATCCAGAAAAATAATGCGGGGTGAGGGTTGTCCGTTTAGGGTGGAATTGACTTCTTATTGTTAGTAGATACTGTATGGATTTTTTCGAATTTTTTAGGCCAAATCTAAAGTGGGCCAAAAACCTGCCTTAGAGATCCTTCCCCTTTGGTTTCAATAGGTTCAAAGGCGTGGACGCTTTTATTTATGATACATTTACTAAATGTTATTATCTTGCTAAGTGAAATATGATTAAGTGAATATATATGATTAAAGCATTAAATATATAATCTTTTCTTTTTTGAAGATCAATAGCAGTTATCTTAATTGGTGAACGTAACTTTTTTATGTCTACATTATAATTTCTCTGGAGGTTATTAAAACTTCCAACAGAACAGCAATCGATAGTTATCGCGTTCATGATCCTCTAGAGAGTTAGAAGGGCGCTTAACTTTGCCTTCTTATTTAAAAGAAAGTATGCAGTCTTAAATGCTTTAGTTTGGTTCAGCGAACACTTTGCTGCAAAGTGGAGTTATATTTCTGAATTTAGGAACCATGAAGTAAAGGAAAGGAAAGAAAACGAAAAGAAGGCACAAAAATTGAGAAGTAAAGGATGAAAAGAAAAATAAAAGACTTGGACATTGTGGAAAATGGATTTAAACTGAAAAGCTTAGACTGCTCTTTCGTGTTAAGGGTGTTAGAGCAAAGTTCTAATCTCAAAATTCGATTTCTTCATTTTACTCAACAAATATTAAATTTAGAATATTTTCCCTCTGTAGAACTAATCAATTTTTAACTAGAATTATGCGTACAGAACGAGAAAATATTTCAAATATTTTTTAAGTAAAATGAAAATATTTGAAAAAAGATTAGCGCTACAGAGCGAAAAAAAAATTTAACTATAATTTTCGTTGAGTAAAATGGAGAGTCGAATTTTGAGCTTAACACTTGGGTCCAACGCCCTTAAGTCTTTGATGTAATAAGTAATAATGTGATCAAGTAATTTAACTTAATACGGTAACAAGGGGATATCACGTTTAACCACTTGTAAAATCTACTTTGATAGATTGATATTTGGTTATTATTAATGGGATAAGAGCCGTGCACGAGGAATTTTAAACTTTTTATGACACTTCTCTGCGAAATGACGGAAAAAGTTTTCAATCCGCCGTCGCCGCTGGTTGTCAGGAGATAGATCAATATGACCCCTCATTCGGCTACGTGAAGGAAATCTTTCATCCACAAGAGATTATAAGAGCGTGTTGGCTCATTTTCGAATATTAATAGCAGCTGAAGTAAAACGCTTGAATATCGAATTCTTTCCACCGAGCTTATGTTTAAGTGAGCAGGCAACCTGTCGCACTCTCATATCATTAGATTATACATTTCAGAGACTATAAGAGCAAAAATACTTGAAGCATCAACTTCAATATACATATTAATTGTAAGGTAGATATATATAAAGTAGAAAGAGAATAAAAACTGGATATAATACAAAAATGGATAGATGTGAATGCTTCGAAACTTTGTATATGCGAGTGTATCTCTGACTTATGAATATTCATAAGTTTCTCGTGAAGAAGCTTCCTCCTTCCGTTTTATCGGATTTCCAGATATTTTTCAGAGGTTTTCAAATATTAAATAGATTTATAGCCCTCTCTGCAATTTAGATTCGAATTTCAAAAAGCCGCGTGTAAAGTATACTAGTGATCTTCTGGTTCAGAATTTGTGTCCTTGTGACTTTTCCTCATAGAGGAAGCATATTAAGTTTGGATAATAATTGTCTTTTTTTATTGCAATTTTATTTTATTCATTTTATTAAAACAATCTTTATTGGTCCACTTCCCCCTGAAATTATTTCAGGAGGAAGTATTATCTCATCATTCATATTTTTGAATAAAATGTATTAATATTAGATTATTTGACTTATTATTTGGCTTATTTTGAATGACTTGAAGTCTTAAGAAGAATAACGAAATTATTGCATATGTGTTGGTTTTCTAGACTCAATATTTCACGGAAACCCTTGAAATCCTTTAAAATTAGATAAAATCTCTTAAAATTCCTCGAAACCCCTTAAAATCTACTCTTAGAAATACACAAAAAACTTGGAAGTCATTAATCTATTGAAATCCATGTTAAAATTCGTGAAAATCTCGAAAGATTTTTAGAAACCTCTTGAAATTTCTTGACATTTAAAATTCAGAAAAATCTCTGGAAGACGTTACAAATGTTAGAAATATCAAAATTCCATGAAATCCTTGCAAATCCCATAAATTTTTTTAAAAGTCATAAAAATCTTTTGAAATCCCTCAATAAAATTCACATTCAAACTTTAAAATCTTTCAAATACCCTGAATTATTTTAAAAGTCATAAGAAACCTTTTGAAATCCCTTAAAATTATCGGAAATTTCATCAAATTTAATAAAATCTTTAAAAACGCCAGTCTTTTAAAAATAATTGAAAATAATAAAATGATTAAATTCCACGAGAATATTTAAAATCTAGATCTCATCAAATTCCATTGAATTGCTTAAAAATTCCATATAATCTTTTGAAAATCATAAATATCTCTTGAAATTTCTTAAAATTATTATAGTATGTAATAAGAAATTCTAAAAAATATTTTAAAATTCAGAAAAATCTCGTGAAATCCCCTAAAATTGTTACAAATATCACAATTTCATGAAATCCTTACAAATCCCATAAAATTTTTTAAAAATCATAAAAATCTTTTGAAATCCCTCAATAAAATTCATCTTAAAACTTTAAAATCTTTCAAATACCCTGAAATATTTTAAAAGTCATAACAAATCTTTTGAAATCCCTTAAAATTATTGTAACTTTCATAAAATTTAATAAAATCTTTAAAAATGCCATCATTTAAAAATAATAATAATCTCTTGAATTCCTGCAAATATACCATGACAAAACATTTAAAATCCCATAAAATCCTTTAAAATTCTCAGAAACCTTTTGAAATTTCGAAATTCTACGAGAATATTTAAAATCTAAATCTCATCAAATTCCACGAAATCCTTAAAAATTCCATATAACCTTTTAAAAATCATAAATATCTCTTGAAATCCCTTAAAATTATTATAGTAATATGAAATTCTACAAAATATTTTTAAAATCATGAAATTCTCTAGAGCTCTCTTAAAATTCCTCGAAACCCCTTAAAATCTACTCTTAGAAATCCACAAAAACCTTAGAAATCATTAATCTATTGAAATCCATGTTAAAATTCGTGAAAATCTCTAAAAATTTCTAAAAACCTCTTGACAATTAAAATCCCTTAAAATCATTAGAAATTTCACAACTCTGCTTGAAATTCTTAAAAATTGTAAAAAAATCTTTTAAAATTGTTTTAAAATAAAACTGTTAGAAATATCAAAATTCCTTGAAATCCTTAAAAATCCCATAAAATTTTTTAAGAATCATAAAAATCTTTTGAAATCCCTTAAATTTATTGTAAATTTCATAAAATTTAATAAAATCTTTAAAAATGCCATCCTTCAAAAATAATAATAATCCTCTTGAATTTTGTCATATACCATGACAAAACATTTAAAATTCTCAGAAACCTTCTGAAATTTCGAAATTCCACGAGAATATTTAAAATCTAAATCTCTTCAAATTCCACGAAATCCTTAAAAATTCCATATAATCTTTTAAAAATCATAAATATTCTCTTGAAATTCCTTAAAATTATTATAGTAATATGAAATTCTACAAAATCTTTAAAAAATCATGAAACTCTCTTGAGTTCTCTTAAAATTCCTCGAAATTTCACGAAAACATTCGAAATCGCTTAAAATTCCTTGGAATCTTTTAAAATTCTTAGAATCCTATTAATATTATTCCTCAAAATTTACAAAAAATTTAAAATCTCTTAAAATCCCCTCTCCAAATTTGAATCAGCGAAATTCCTCTGGTTCAGATTGGCTTTTAAATAACTTGAAGTTATAAAAAGTAAAAATAGCTACTTTGAATCAATTGTTCTTTTTCCTCAGTGAATAAGTATAACTTATCAGATACTTAAACTACAGTTACGCTTGGATTGTTTAAGAAATCGGTGGGATTACCTTTTTATTATCATTATTATTATATAACAGGGATGTAAGTTTGAATACAAGTTAGAGGGTGGAAAGTCTAGTTTTATGCGAGGATATAAAGTGGAATAAAAGGGTATCTCTCCATGTTTCTGGCTAATCCGAGCAACTACTGTATAGGGAATGGTCAGTTTTCAACAGTACCGAGCTGCATTCGCAATCAGGACTAATATGCTCCTATGGCACGTGTGAGCATTCTGAATGCTATCTGTAATCGGCCAACCGACACTTGACCGCGTATGTGAGGGATTATATTCATAACCGAGGATTTAAATGGGAATTATCGAGGATCAAAATTTGCGCCAAAGGGCTATCGACATCACTCATGCAGAGTTATGGGGTTTCAAGTTATTTTGTCTAATAAAAGGACTCGTAAAAGGATGGCTCAAATCTGTTGATTTAATATTGCACGAGTGACTTTCTTTTACAATTGCAAGAGAATCCGAGTACATGATTAACTGGGGTGAATTTTAATTAGCCATTACTCTTAACGTAACTCCGGCAGTCCTTCTTTTCTTCTTTATTCATTCCCTATGACTGAATAGTTCTGAACGTTCAAATGAACGACGAAACAAATTTTTTTTTTCCTTTCTTCCAGTGAGAATAGTTTTTGGTGACTTAAAAACACATTCTATAGAAAAAAATCTCTAACTTTTTTATTGCGGGGGTGGAAAACCACCCCTAGTGATAAAAGACTCTTCGAACACTAAATCAGCTTAAAAACCAAAAACCCAATAAAGAACATCGGATTTCGAAACGTGGAGTATTTTCTTTATTAATCCCCAAAATAATAGAGGGGGTGAGAACTATCGAGGGAATCCCTAAAAACCACTCCCAATGGAATACAGCAAAAAATCAATAAAAAAAACATCAGTTTTGAATTACGTTTTTAATTAGCTTAAAATAATTTAATTAATTTTAAAAACAATTTTTAATGACTTTTAAAATATTTCATGGTATTTGAAAGATTTTTAAGTTTGACGGTGAATTTTATTGAGGGATTTCAAAAGATTTTTATGATTTTCAAAAAATTTTATGGGATTTGTAAGGATTTCATGGAATTTTGATATTTCTGACGGTTTTAGGGGATTTCAAGAGGTTTTTCTGAATTTTAAAAGATTTTTTACAATTTTTAAGAATTTCAAGGAATTTTGTGAAATTTCTTATTATTTTAAGAAATTTTAAATGTCAAGAAATTTCAAGAGGTTACTTGAAATTTTTAAAGATTTTCACGAATTTTAAATGGGATTTCAATAGATTAATGATTTCCAAGGTTTTTGTGGATTTCTAAGGGTAGATTTCAAGGGGTTTCGAGGAATTTTAAAAGAACTCAAGAGAATATCATGATTTTAAAAATATTTTGTAGAATTTTATATTACTATAATAATTGTAAGGAATTTCAAGAGATATTTATGATTTTTAAAAGATTATATGAAATTTTTAAGGATTTCATGGAATTTCATGAGATTTAAATTTTAAATATTCTCGAGGAATTTCGAAATTTCAAAAGGTTTCTGAGAATTTTAAAGAATTTTATGGGATTTTAAATGTTATCATAGTATATTTTCAGGAATTTTAAAAGAATTCAAGAGATTTTAATTAGTTTTAAAATACTGACATTTTTAAAGATTTTATTAAATGTTATGAAATTTCAAATAATTTTAAGGGATTTCAAAAGATTTGTAATGACTTAAAATATTTCAAGGTATTTGAAAGATTTTAAAGTTTGAAGGTGAATTTTATTGAGGGATTTCAAAAGATTTTTATGATTTTCAAAAAATTTTATGTAATTTGTGAGGATTTCATGGAATGTTGATATTTCTAACAGTTTTAGGGGATTTCAAGAGGTTTTTCTGAATTTTAAAAGATTTTGTACAATTTTTAAGAATTTCAAGGAATTTTGTGAAATTTCTTATTATTTTAAGAAATTTTAAATGTCAAGAAATTTCAAGAGGTTACTTGAAATTTTTAGAGATTTTCACGAATTTTAAAATGGATTTCAATAGTTTAATGATTTCCAAGGTTTTTGTGGATTTCTAAGAGTAGATTTCAAGGGGTTTCGAGGAATTTTAAGAGAACTCAAGAGAATTTCATGATTTTAAAAATATTTTGTAGAATTTCATATTACTATAATAATTTTAAGGGATTTCAAGAGATATTTATGATTTTTAAAAGATTATATGGAATTTTTAAGGATTTCATGGAATTTCATAAGATTCAGATTTTCAATATTCTCGAGGAATTTCGAAATTTCAAAAGGTTTCTGAGAATTTTAAAGGGTTTTATGGGATTTTAAATGTTTTGTCATGGCATATTTGAAGGAATTCAAGAAATTTTGATTATTTTTAAAAGAGAGGCATTTTTAAAGATTTTATTAAATTTTATGAAATTTCAAATAATTTAAAGAGATTTCAAGAGATATTTATGATTTTTAAAAGATTATATGGAATTTTTAAGGATTTCATGGAATTTGGTGAGATTTAGATTTTAAATATTCTGGTGAAGTTTAGTCATTTTATTATTTTCAATTATTTTTAAAAGACTGGTATTTTTTAAAAATTTTATTAAATTTTATGAAATTTCCAATAATTTTAAAAGATTTAAAAAGGTTTTTTTATGACTTTTAAAATATTGTAGATTATTTGAAAGACTTTAAAGTTTGAAGGTGAATTTTATTGGGGGATTTCAAAAGATTTTTATGATTTTCAAAAAATTTTATGTAATTTGTGAGGATTTCATGGAATTTTGATATTTCTAACAGTTTTAGGGGATTTCAAGAGATTTTTCTGAATTTTAAATAATTTTGTACAATTTTTAAGAATTTCAAGGAATTTTAAGGGATTTTAAATGTCAAAAAATTGCAGTAAGTTTCTAGAAATTTTAAAAGATTTTTACGAATTTTAACATGGATTAGATTAATGATTTCTAAGGTTTTTGTGGATTTCTAAGAGTAGATTTCAAGGAGTTTCGAGGAATTTTAAGAGAACTCAAGAGAATTTCATGATTTTTAATATATTTTGTGAAATTTCATACTACTATAATAATTTTAAGGAATTTCAAGAGATATTTATGATTTTTAAAAGATTATATGGATTTTTTAATGATTTCATGGAATTTCATGAGATTTAGATTTTAAATATTCTCGTAGAATTAAAAACTAATTAAAAAACTAATTAAAAACTTTATAAATCCATTAAGAACAAACAAATAAAAACATTTATTTTTCAAATAGTATATTCCTTCTTATTATTGTCATTACTGACACTTGATTTGCACCTATTGTGCAAATGAAGTGTCAATTATGATGACAATTTTTTTTTTTTTTGTTTTTTCATGTCCATTCCATTTAAAAATATCCTTAAAGCAAAAAAGCTTTAAGAGATAAGTTTTTTTGTGCCTTACTCAGTAAAAGCTAAGTTTATGTTTTATAATGAAAGGATATTTTGTTCCAAGAAGAGAAACTTAACTGCATGCCCTACAAATGCAAAGTTAATGAATAATCCTCTTTGTGAATTCTTGCTGTTCGCATTTGTGCTTTGCAATGGAAATTCGAATCTAATAATTGTTTTTGTTCATGTAAGAATTAATTAAGGAGGATTTACGAAAGCGGAAGCAAATTTAATTTAAAAGATTGCCGCAATTGCTTTAACGTCGATCAAGTGAAGCGGGAATAAATCAGGAAAGACTAGTTGATTCATTGTGATTGCAGACTATTTCGGTTAGTAAATGGAATCCGGTTTACTTGCAATTGCGGCCAGACCGATTTTCGCATAGTGTTGATTACATTGCTGAGATATTATGCAATTATTAAGCGTAACAATGTTCCCAAAGAGCCTACGAGGTGGAAATAACACCCTCTGCGAGAACTTGGCAGAAGACAATTCAATTTATAACTTTAATTCTATCTCAAAACAATAAAAGGTATGATCAAGTGGCGTTTCGTCAACTCACTCGATTTATTATTAAACTATTCTAGGTGATGAACAATTTGGTTGGATGTCGTGAATAAAAGCAGATATTTTCTATATTGAGTCACGCGATGGAGCAATAAATAACACTAATCACTTTCGCTTAACTTTCAATAGAGCAGCTCTAAAAATAGAGAAAAATTAGTGCTCTTTTAATTTAGAAATTAAGTAATACTTTTTTTTAAATGAAACAAATTTCATTTTTAGCTGAGAGCTATCCCTTTTTATCGAAAAGATGTCTCATTTATTTTTTATTATAGTTTTTGCTCGTTTTCATATCTTGTTACGAAATTGACATGTGACATTTGCTGCTACTTCAATGAATTTGTTGTTGTCACAATGATTTCTTTTCTGAATACCACTTATATTTTCCGAACCTGTCATCTTTTTAACTGCCACTTAACGTGTGTATCGCACAGTTGTCATATATATGGCTGACACGCGACGTATTTCTTAGAGAAGACTAGCGTGAAATAAATTGAAAAAAACTGTTTTTTCTCAGCTCTTGAAATGATACATACCTTTATTTAATGAAGAAATGTTATTTAAAAATATTTTTTGACCTTATTTATGGAAAATCATATTCTATAGAAAATCTTTATAAGCTTGAAGAAAATATCAAATTTCCTTTTTAACCCCTAATTACTTTTCCCGGGGTTCAGTTTTGAAAAGCTTAATTATCGCTGACCTCAAAACGCGACAGTATCCATTTTAATCATTCAAAAACCATCTTTTAAAATAGGGACAAGTTATTAAATAAATCACAAACTTGACTTTGAGCTGTTTCTATGCAGCAAAATTTGACGATAATGAGCAAAAATGTGTAGAAATAAATGTGAAAAAATATTTAATTCGTGATACAACCAGTTTTCCATTCACGAGTTATTTCGAAAAAGAAATACCACGATATTTATTTGCAAAAATGATAAATAATGAGAAAACGATCGCTCGAGGGTTTGTTTGCCCTCGATCCTTAAAATTTCACGAAAACCTTCGAAATTCATTAAAATTCGTTAAAAAATCTTTATATTCCTAGAAATTTCTTGAAAATTCTTTCAAATTCACAAAAACCTTCAAAATCATTTATCTTTTGAAATCCCTGTTAAAATTCGTAGAAATCTCTCAAAATTACTAGAAACCTCTTGAAGTTTCTTACAAATTTAAAATCTTTTAAAATAAATAGAAATTTCATCAAACAGCATGAAATCCTTAGAAATTTTATAATATTTTAAAAACTAGAAAAATATCTTGAAAACTCTTAAAATTTTACACAAACCTTCGAAATCCTTGTAAATTCTACAAAATATTTTTAAAAAATCATAAAAATCCTTTGAAATCCCTCAATAAAATTTCCTGACAAGTTTTAAATTGTTTTAAATCCCATAAAATATTTTAAATCCCTGTTAAAATTCATGAAAATCTCTAAAAATTCCTAGAAACGTCTTGAAATTACTTAATATTTAAAATCCCTGTAAATCATTAAAAATCTCGACAAATATTCCATGAAATCCTTAACAATTCAAACAAAATTTTTAAAAAATTTGAAAAATCTCTTGAAATCTTTTAAAATTATTAGAAATCTCATAAAAATCCATCAAATCCATAAAAATTCCACAATATCTTTAAAAAATCGACTAATTTCTTGAAAGTTCTTAAAAAATGTGTCCTTTAAAATCCATTTAAATTCTACTAAATATTTTAAAAATCGTAAAAATTTTTTGAAATCTCTTCATAAAATTCCTTGACAAACTTTAAAAAATTCTTGAAATTTTACGGTAACATTTAAAATTCTTTTATGACTCTAAAATTTCTTAAAACTATTAGAAATCTGATAAAATTCCATGAAATTCTTTGCAATTCTCCCAAAATCTTTTAAATATCAGAAAAATCTCTTAAAATCACTTAAAATTATTAGAAATCTCATAAAATTTCATAAAATCTCTTGCAATTCTTAAAAATCTTGTAAAATATCTTAAAATTCCTTGGAATTCCAGGATAACATTTAAAATTCCTCAAAACCCCATAAAACTCTTACAAACTTCGTGAAATTCCTTAAAATTTCACGAAAACCTTAGAAATTGCTGAAATTCTCTGAAATCGTTTTAAGTTCTTAGAAACCTCTTAAAATTTCTCCAAATTAAAAATCGTCAAATTCCCTTAAAATATCTAGAAACCTTTTGAAGTTCCTTTCTAAAAAAATGGTTTGTCTCTAAAAATGTCTCAAAAATTTCGCATACAGTTTTCAAATCTGATTGGCTTTGGAATGACTTCAAGTTGTAAAAAGAAAAACAAATATGAAGAAACTGTTTTAATTGCTGAAGCAAGATATAAAATAAAAATTATAAAAATTATAAAATATAAAAATTAATAATAAATAAATCAAAAATTAATTTAATTTAAATTTTTCATTTGATTATAAATACTTCTTATATTTAGTAACTGTATTCAAGAATTTCAATTATTGCAAATGAACTATCTTAGGTAATAAACAAGAACACAGTTATTTTCTCAAAGTAAAATCAATTGACATAAAAGAGGGTATACATCTGTCAATCAGGTCGAGTGTAATTGCTTACATTCGTAATTCCGTACCCTTACTTTGTGTACTGTGATAATTATACCTTTGTACTTAATTGAATATCGATTTCCAATAGCAAGGAAGTAGAACTCAATTTGTAAATTTGAAAATTGAATTTATTTCTATATTCGAGCAGGTAATTTACTTTTGTTGAATGATGTCTGGAGTATGAGTCAAACATAATCATGTTGAAAATGGTGTACCAACTGGAATCGCGTGTTTTGATGCGTGAAATCAATACAGCTCGCACGCAAGTTATGCTACCTTCTCCCTTTCCTCGCTTTCGTTAGAAAATGTCGTTGAATTAATCCTCGACCTCGACTATTTCACGACGTTAGGATTTAATAGTCTTAATGTTATAATTCAATTCACTACTTGCAAATTCGCAGAGTTACCATTTCTACTTTAAAGAGATTAAAGCGGAAAAGTTTCGAAACAGATTTTGTAATTAAGGAGTGAAATTAAATATACAGTTTATTAAATTAGTCAACTTTCTAGTTATTAGGGATGTTCAGAATAAAGTATTGATGGATCTCGAAACGCATTTTTGAATTCTTTTTCATGCCACGTTGATACGTTTAAACTCGGCACAATTCTTGAAGAGTACGTATAACTTCGAATTTCACAATTGCACGATTGCATGTGATTATAAATGATTGCTAGTGAATGCAAATGAGTGGAAGTGAATGCAAATTCATGCAAATAAAGAATACAAGTGAAAATTATACCCATTCTACGTTCGACTGATTTGAACATTGGAAATTGATCATTTAAAAATAAAAAGATATTAAATATTAAACGCTGTATGGGTCATTGTTTAAGTTTAAGTTTTTATGTTCATACATATACATACATATTATACATATCAGAAATTTTAAGCCTTATTTTTAATGTACGTATATTACTAATAAAACAAAGATATAAGAAAAGAAAGAATTTTAAGTTCATATTGTGAATGCTCCTAGTAAATAAGAACACTTGAGTGAGTGAAGGGAGGTACTACCACAATCATGAAAAGTGTTATCTAGTTCATTATTCTGAAACATCTTAACGAGGTCTGCGTCCTCCTGCAGAAGGACATCTATCAAATTATCCTTCGGAGAATAGTATTTCTGTATTTATCAATTTACGTCGAGACTTACACAAAGGGGTGTAAAAGCTGCCACTGATAACAATCCTATACAAAATGCGAAATGCGAAACTTGTTTGGCATAACAAGGAGAGAGAGAAAGGCAGACTTCGAAAGAAATAAAGGGATGATGGGCAAAATTGTGGCTGGGTCAAGGGGATGGAAGTTGACTCGATTCATTAGGACTCTGAATTGTGGGAAGGAAAACAAAGGTAATTTTTTCACCTTCTAGAAAACATTTTCTTAATTCTTTCACCTACGGATTCTTTTATTCAATCGACTGAACGAATAGAATTGAGTGTTTCAATTTTTCAGTGATTCCATAGTTTCAAATGCTGTGCATATAAATAATGTATAGACTTTTAGTCAAATAATGCTGATGCACTAGCTTTAGTTGTGAATTTCAAATGAGATATGATGGAACTGGAACAGTCAGTGAACACCATTTTAGGATAACGAAGCGTATGGCTGATTGGTTGTAACTAATGATTGATGTCATTACCGATCGAATACATACAACCATATATTCTACATGTATCTACGCGATTCGTTCTACCAGATGGTTGAACATTAGTGGTTTTTAACTCACAACGAGCTATTCTCCAACAGCAGAAGTGTAACATTAGCATATGTTTGCAAAAAATACGTAGGTTGTTCCATTAGCCTCTCTTGATTATCAATTGGACTTTAATTTGGTCTGCACAAATAATACTCATTTCAACGAATATTTAAACAATCCTTTTGGGACGGATGTAACTGAATGTTTTATCCGAATGTGTCCCGCTGGTATTTCGTGAGTAATAGTTAGGTCAGAGAACGTTTCAACGTCTGCGTCATTATTTTACGAACCATTGTACATGTACATTTGAACAATGTACACCAGTTCGAGGCTCGTTAAAAAATGTATGACACGACGGCGTAGAATTCTAATTTCTTATTCAGCTGGCTGGATATAAATGTTTAATCGAACCTTTTTTTCTCCACCTGCCTAAACGAACTTCTATCAAATGTAATCTACTCGAGATCAATTGTTGCAAACAATTTCTGATAGTACTATATGTAAAAAGTAGTTTAAGAAAATATATAAGTGTGTAATAACAAAAATACTTGATTTTCTTTAATCTGGTATTTAAAAAATGTGAGCCGACTTGAAGAAATTTCGAAGAATAAGTAAGGAAAGAAAGTTAAGGTAATGGTTATAAAGAAAGTTATGAATTCCTTAGCACAGGAATTAAAACCTTATTATGAGTTTCAAGACTTCGTTAGGAAAGAAATTTCAATCCAAGTCTGGTTATTTTTATTAGATTGATTATTAAATGAATTGAGTTATTATGCAGATTTATTATACACCACAAAATACGCCCAAATTTCCCCCTTTTGCGCCCCATTTGCCCCACATCACAAAAATACGCCAAATTTGCTCCCTTTGCACCCCATTTACCCCACGCCACAAAATACACCCAATTTCCCCCCTTTTGTACCCCATTTGCCCCACATGACAAAAATACGCCAAATTTGCCCCCCTTTGCAACCCATTTGCCCCACACTACAAAAACACGCCCAATGTGCCTCCCTTTGCAACCCATTTACCCCACACGACAAAAATACGCCAAATTTACCTCCTTTTGCACCCCATTTTCCCCACACCACAAAAATACGCCCAATTTCCCCCTTTTGCATCCCATTTGCCCCACATCACACAATAGCCGAATTTGCCCCCTTTTCACCCCTTTTCACCCCTTTTACCCCATTTTCCCCGCACCACAAAACACGCCCAATCCCCCCCCACTTTGCATCCCATTTGCCCCACACCACAAAAACAGTCAAATCCCGCCCTGCAACCCATTTGTCCCACATCACAAAAATACGCCCAATTTGCCTCCTTTGCATCCCATTTGCCCCGCAACACTAAATACGCCCAATTTGCCCCACACCACAAAAATATTTGCTCAGACGTTGGCACAGCAAAAACATTTCATGCTCGTATTTTTTAGTTCGGTTTAATAGTCTGTTTTTCAGAAAAGATAAAATAAAATATAGTAGAATAAAAAAAGAGTGCTTTAAGAGTTCCCGAAGTAAAGTAATCGTACGTTCGTGACATTTTTTCGATAAATTCGTAATTTTCGAATTTTGGATCCAGACATCTGGGATATATCAAGATTTAGTTGCAAACTTTCTTCCTATGTATACAGCGCCTATCCTACACATAAATCTAGTGGAATATACAAAGAATTTTTATCCGAATTGTTGCGCACACTTTCCGATCTTGGAACATGGATGTAACATTTCAAACGAAAAATTGATGACATGTTTTTGTGATTTTTTTGTTGATACTGGAATCAAGCCACATGGTTAAATCCATATGAATCGGAATTTTTATTCATTATTATTTGTATTTTATGCGTGAAAATATGTAAAGTAATATCCAAAACTGATGTAATTATTCATTGAATTTTGAAATATTTGATACTTAAATTACAAAAATAAATAAATCCAATTTGAATTGATCTTGCTTTACATACATTCGACAAAAAGTACTTGATACTCTCAATGATAAATTATTATCGTATTATATAATATTGAATTATAGATCTTTTTCTCAATCTCAGGTGTTTCATTTATAATTTTTTTATTGTATTTATAATTTTTTGTGCTCACCTGTTTAGCATTTTTCTTCCTCATTATGCTTCCTTTATATGAGGGAGTAAAAGTTTACAAAATATTGGAAATGCATTCAAAGCTGTATATACATATATATTACATATTCTCAAGAGAATCTAAATACATAATCCCAAGTCAAGACGTTTTCTGTATCTAAATCCCCCCCTATTAAAAAATACGGTGATAAGCCCGCGATTGAATTTTTCCAATAATACTAAAACACTCCTAGAGTTTCCATTTGTAGGAAAATGAACAGTTCATCTATAAGATCTGCGTACCAAACGGAAGGAACGTGATAGTGACCCTTGAAGTACAGCTTTTGTGGCTGATCTGAGTGCACTGCAACGCAGTGCACTATAGAAGCTTATCTTCTATCAAGAGTTTATTCCTTGAAGCACTAAAGGTCTGACAATGTAGATACGTGCATATATATAGAGATGATTACGTGAGATTATTGGGATACAGTCCTGTGGACTAAACAAGGGATATAGAGTATATTGTTGAAACTATTCCAAAATCCATAAACATATTTGCTTTGCAGTTTTCTGATCGTCGATTGAATTTAATACCAAACTAGCAATATTATATGCTAGTTTGTATCCAATTTAAAATGAAAATTTGATTATTTTTATTTAAAAATTGGTGTCTCGTTCTTTCTAAGTTGGGGAAATTAATTACTGTGCGCAGACGTGAAACCTCCACCCGGAATTCGAATGTTTTAATTTTTTCAAAAAAAATAATAATCGATATAAAATGTATAGACAAAATTTACATAAAAGGTTTCTTCCTGAAATATTTTCAGAAAATAAATCTCATCTTTTCCTTTATATGTTTACCTTTTAATATACGTCCATCGTATTTTTATTTTGCATTTTCTTTCGCGGCTCTTGCTACGTTGATTTAAGTATATTTTAACCCTTTAGCAAAATACTTTTAAAGTAAAGTTGGTGAAACTGATACTTAAGTTTGTTTCCGTTCTTTTCTCACTTTATAGAAACAGCCGAAAAGTGAGAATAAGAACTAGAATGAGGTCAACAAGCTACTGGTCGATATCCCTAAAAGCACCTAAAAATAAGAGTACAACTGCTTCTCCAATAAAATGTTGATTCTAAATTGATTGCAGAACCAAAGTCGGAAAATTGTTTTAATTTTTTAAAAGCATATTTCTAATTTATAGTCAATGATTGTCATTTCATGAAAAAAACTACGTTTACGCTTTTTCAAATCTCACAATTTCCAAATAGAATGTTGACATTACAAAATGTAAAAAAATGAAATATAATAAAATGCTGACACATCCTGTGTGTTTAATTAATGCAGTATTTTATAAGTGACTTGGAATTGTATTTACAGGCCAACACATACAATCCTGCTTTTATGAATATTCCGTAAAATAGGTTAAGCGGAATTCATGAAATATAATATAGATATATATGTATATACGTAACTTGTTACTTTTCATTTACTGATTTATATTTCCGTTTTCATAAGCAAATATTTACAAATAAATCCGTTTTAGATCTCTAAAAAGTCCATGTAATCTTTAGAATTCTTAAACTCTTTTGAATTCTTTTCAAATTTATTGCAATTCCTTAGCGTCATTGAAAATCTCTTAAAATCCCGAGCAACGCCGAGTAAATTTCTGCTATAGTAAAATATAAAAAAAGCATTATGAAGGAAAAAATATTTCAGGATATACTGTGCTCATTGAATAACAAACTAAAAATCTCAACACCCGTATCTATAAGGGATAAATATTTCTCGATGAAACCTGCAATTATATTAGTTTCGAAGCGAGAAAAGCGTGACTTTTTCTGATCAAGCTTTTCGCTTCTATTGCCGCTTCGGTAGATCAGCTTAACAAAGCAGGTCTTTCTATTTAAAAACATACCGAGTAAATTTCTGTCAATATTATAGAACTCAATAAATATCATGTTTATTAAGTACAGCCATGCATTGCACACAGATGATGGTGTTACTTCTATGAAACTACATAAAAAGGAAGTTGTTTCATCAAATAGAATCGTGTCATATTCCTGAAACCGCAGAAACGTCCTCTTTACAAATAAATGGAATGCTCGAAATATCCAATTTAATTCCGTGTCGTTGAGCTGCAATAGAACATCGAAATATTAAATAAAGCTTCGAATTTTCCGATTCGTTCCTCGATGCACTGCGCACAATGCCATTATGTATAGAGTATCGTTCGTTCAGGGTTTTTATTAACACTTTAGCGACCACCAATTTGCTTCATATCGCGATTGTAGATTATCGGGGTCATATATCGTAATGCTACGCCCCTTAGCACCTTAATACAACACGTTAAGGAACCTTTCTTGGCATGTATAAAGCACACACAATAATCGACTATATTTGATCAAAATAAAAGATTAGAGAAGAAAAAGCTTCCTCAAGAGAAAGATTTATGTATTTCCCTTGAAAGAAACGAAATTCATATTTTGTGCAATAATGACCAAACTCCCCTTCAATTTTTTGGCCAAGGACCTTGAATATGACGAATGACTGAGACTGAAGGCTGCAATGCTTTGAGAATCAAGAGTTCATGTCCTTTTTTCATTTTGACAAGCTAAAAACTTCCTAAACTCACTTTTCAAATAATTTATTTTGTTCAAGCCCTTTATTTTTCAAATCGGAACTTTATTTTACTTTTTTAATTAATATTCGAATTGACAAAGCCCTTTTTGCAGTTTTTTAAATAATATATTTTCCAGTAATATGGAATATTACTATTAAATTTTTCACTGCGAACTGAATATGAATTATGTCGAAAGCTTTGTGATTATATTTGGTCAAATTTAGATGATTAAATTCAAAAATTAAGAAGCCAACAAAAAATATAATGTACAAGTTATAATAAAAATAACATACTCTTTATGTAAATTTCATGGTGTAGTATTGTAATACGTTATCTCTAGGTGATTTTTCAAAAATGTTGGTTGTAATGATAAGAGAAAGGAAATGAAATGTGTACGTTAAGAAGAACTTATGCTGGTTTGTTTCAGCCAAGTCATCATAATAATAGGTCTGTCAAGCAAACGAATAAGCAAGATTTATAACCCACTCGAATAACCTGCACAAAAGTTCTGAAAATAATATTCAATTCGTTTAAAACAAAATGTAGTACTTATCCAACACGTTACTTCTACATTTAATCATTTATTGAACTAAAATTAAAGAAAATATATTAAGGCAGGTTTATATGATCTTAAATTTTTATTAAAACTATGACTTACTTAATAACGTGCGTGTAATTGACAGAGAAATATGGTTTGAATCTAGCGATATCCATTTGGTTCAATATGGTTGTTTTCGATTATACAATATAATTGGAAAATTAATTATAATTAATTAAATTAATTAAAATAATTAAATTAATTAATTTAGGTTGTTACATAATTCAATTTTTATATTAAATTTTGACATGACAATTAAAATCAATTACCTGCGCAAAATCTCATTCATGAATGTCTTGTTGCGCAACCAAAATTATACCTGAAATATCTGGAATGGTCTCAACTTGGAAGCAGAATCGTTCCTATCATACCTCAGCTTTCTGGTCAGAATATCTGAGGAATATCTAAGCAAGAAATTGAAAAATTAGCCAGAATTTCCAATACATACATCAGTGCAATTTATAGATATTGAAAATTGAATATTATATCGAAGCAGTATTATTATTATTATTATTATTATTATTATTATTATTATTATTATTATTATTAT
>CAJFCO010018475.1:488141-540737 GCA_904066015.1 Synergus gifuensis
ATTGGATTGCAATTTAATATACGAAATTTCTGTTGGTTTGAATAGAGAGCAGATATTTCATTTATAATTCAAAATGGCATTTTTTATTGAGAAAAATAGAATTTCATAAATTCTATTTCGATCATAAATATCAAACAGAATCACAACTGCACTGCTAATACTTTTCATACCTACCCCCGAGGAAAATTTTATCGTGTGCATTGCTTTTCATGGAAATTTGATTAAAATTGTCTATTCAACCATTGTGTCTAATCGAATTTTATTTACAAACTGAAGCTGATCAACAATATCCTACTTTTTTTGTCACTAGCAATCATCGACATATAGAAGAGGACCTCGAGTTGCATTACTAACTCCGTGGGGGGAAATGCGAATGGTGAATGTAGTTCGTGGATAATATTGCAAGTTTTTTTTAATAATTGCATAGTTTGTTTTAGTATCAAAGATCCTTTTGGTCTCTCTTTTCTATTTTCGATAAAAATATTTTAATATTATTGGGCATTTATGGGGCAATGATACACAGTAGTAATATCTGATTATTATCAATTTGTTGATAATGAAACAGGGCATTGAAGAGTTTTTCACGTTGAAACGAAACATCGGGTAAAAATAGGGAAATACCAACATTTTTCACACTTAATTATTTATGAAAATATAAAAGATGGTTATTTATATGTATAGTGGAAAATTTAATACTTTTTATATTGTTGACAAATAACACGGAAAAATATATTTTTAGAAATTTTAAACAGGTTTTCATGAAAATTATTATTAAACTACATTTTATGATTATATTATTTTCATAATTTTTAAAAACTAGAGATTTAAAGGAATTTACAAAAATTACAAGAGTTTTTAGTAATTTCAGTAAATTTCAAGAGGTTTAACAAATTTTAAAGAATAGTAAATTTTGAAATTCCTTAAAATCACTTGAAATCTTTAGAAATCCTTTGGCATGTTTTAATAACTCTGAAATTTCTTGAAAATTCTTTAATTTTTTCATATTCTTTTAAAATCCTTTGACAATTTCTTTAAACCCTTTTAAATTCCTTAAAATCGCTTGAAATCTCTTGAAATTCACTAAAATCTCTTAGAGTCCTTTACGATATCTTATAATTTTTTTAATTTTGTAAAAGCTCCGGAAAATCCTTACACTCTTTGGAAATCCTTTTAAATTCCCTAGCATCACTTAAAATTTCTAGAAATCTCCTTCAATTCCTTAAAATCACTTGAAATCTTTAGAAATCCTATGGCATGTTTTAATAATGCTGCAATTTCTTGAAAATTCTTTAATTTTTTCATATTCTTTTAAAATCCTTTGACATTTTTTAACTTCATTAAAAATCCTTTACAATATTTACAATATTATTATCCCTTACAATATTATTATCCCTTTCATATTTTAAATCTCTAGAAATAACTTTAAATTCCCTAAAATCAATTAAAATCTTGTGAAAATTCTTGAAAATCCTTAAATTCTTGGAAGTTCTTTTACAATCTTTTAAAAAGTTTCAATATCATTTAAAATCCTTTGAGAAAATTAACAAAATGTGAAAATTAATTTAAAATCTTGAAACTCCACTGAATTCTTTAAACATTCTTTAAAATAACTTGAAATCTTTTTATATTGCTTCAAATTCTCCTGAAGTCCTTTTAGAAATCTTGATATATTTGAGAATAGAATCAATTGAAATTTCTTGAAACCCTTTAAATTTCTTAAAATCACTTGAAATCTCTTAAAATTCACTAAAATCTCTTAAAGTCCTCTACAATATCTTATAATTTTTTTAATCTTGTGAAAGCTCTATAGAAAATCCTTACATTCTTTGGAAATCCTTTTAAATTCCGTAGAATCACTTAAAATTTCTTAAAATCTCCTTAAATTCCCTAAAATCACTTAAAATCTCTTAAAATACACTAAACTCTCTTAAAGTCCTTTACGATATCTTACAATTTTTTAAATCTTGTGAAAGTGCTGGAATCACTTAAAATTCTTTAAAATCTCCTTAAATTCCTTAAAATCACTTGAAATCTTTTAAAAATCCTTATAATTCTTTAGAATCATTTTAAATCTCTCGAAGTTGCTTTAAACTTCCTATAAAATCACTTAAAATCTCTTAAAATCTCTTTAAATATCTTTAAATTCCATAAAATCAATTAAATTCTTGTGAAAATTCTTGAAAATCCTTAAATTCTTGGAAGTTCTTTTACAATCCTTTAAAAATTTTCAATATCATTTAAAATCCTTTGAAGAAATTAACAAAATGTGTAAAAGTAATTTAAAATCTGAAAAAATCCCCGGAATTCTTTAAACATTCTTTAGAATAATTTGAAATCTACTTATATTGCATCAAATTCTCCGCAAATCCTTTAGGAAATCTTGATATCTTTGAAACCTTTGAAAATATCTTAAAATCCTTTTAAATTCTCTAGAATCACTTGAAATCTCTTAAAATTCACTAAAATCTCTTAAAGTCCTTTACGATGTCTTATAATTTTTTAAATCTCCTGAAAGCTCTGGAAAATCCTTACATTCTTTGGAAATCCTTTTAAATTCCCTAGAAACACTTAAAATTTCTTGAAATCTCCTTAAATTCCTTAAAATCACTTGAAATCTTTTTAAAATCCTTTAAAATCCTCTAATATCATTTAAAATCCCTTCAAATACTTTAAAAAAATTCTTTATATTCTAAAATCTTGAAACTCTCCTTAACTATTTTGAAATTCTTTAAAAATTTCTTAAAATCACTTATTGTTTCTTCAGAATTAATACCTCTTCTTTTTAATAGAACATTTGTTTTCATAAGATTAAATAGTTTAATAATCAAATATTGTGAATAATGATTCCGCAGAATAGTTTTTTAATCCTGACGGAATATTGACCAGTTTTTCCTGCGTGGGGTATTTACTAGGGCCTTTTTTGGGTAAACTGACAAGGCCCTGGCTAGTTTTCCTTAAGTTGGGCAATATTCTGCCTAAGCGTTACAAGCCTTGTGTAAACCTTGCCGTTTAACCTGATTACGGCCACATCAGAAGTAAGGAAAACTGACCAGGACCCTGTCAGAACCCCATAAAAAATTCTGCACGTGTATGTACAGAAATAATAATTATTTTTACTTTATCGCGAAGAATAACGGTAATTCAATTCTTATATAAAATATAAATGGAAAGCTATCTTTTCCTTATAGATATATTCCATCGATAGCTTTAAGGTACTTTTTCAATGCCATTCGTAACCATCTTGCGTCAGAGAACAGGTAATCCCATGCGTGAAAGAGGAGTCTGCTTCCCTTTGCCCAGGATTCTGAAAATAAACAGCTATTTTCTCCTCGAGTCACGTACTACATCCATTGAAAGATCGATTCGAATCCAGAAACAATGTGAAGTCACTCCTTTGAGAATCGAAGAAGAAACAGAGTTCTTCGCTAGAGTGAGTCTAGGAACGAATTACAACCACCTTAATAACCACTTCTCTTTTTCTATGAATAAGTACTATAATAAACCAACCAGCAGCAGATTTCTTTTACAGTTTTGCCTACATTTCACAAAAACTTTCTTTAATAAAGTGAGCTACAAACTTTTTAAAGAGTTTTATACTAACAATAAAGCCTCTTGTGGAGAATCGTTGCTTCGAGCAGAAACCCTCAAAGTCTGAGATGTGCTTCTGAAGTTTCCAATGATCTCAGGTGGGTGTTCTCTTCAACCGTCGGACGATTCCGAAAGACAAACTCATCATTCAAGTAAACACACAAAGAAATGGGAAGCTTTCTCAATGCAAAAATAAGACACTTCTTGTTTGTTGTATTTTACTTTGAAAACAACTTGTTCTTTAGATAGTGTCAACTTACACTCATCTGTAGAAAGGAAAATAATATTCATTTCCCTACTGATTTTAGTTTCAATTAAATTATATTATTACAAGATGTACTATCAACGTCGATTCTATGCGAGAACAAAAACAAAACAAAAACAAACTTTTTTGTTCAGAGAGGATATGCAGGAGTGACATTATTGCTACCTGAAAGTATAATATCAGGAAGCTTCATTAAAACTTTCAATTCCATCTACGCAATAATGTACCTATTCAATTCCTTGGCTTTTGAGAGTCGCATTTTCCCTTCTAGCATGATATGGAAAAATTCAAACTGCTCTCTTTATTTGAATTAGTAAGAATTTGATTAATTGAATCAGTAAGTCACCAATTACCAAAGTCAATTACGAAGATCAACTTACTAATCTATTTAGTAGTTTTGCTTACTAATTGAATTGTTCACGATGAATTTTTCTTCGAACGTCAATAAAGATAAACCTTTTGTATAAATAACTATGTTATTTTTGTTATTAGAATAGGATATTATGGTATATAGCTTTTCACAGCTTATTTAAGAAATTTTAGAAAATTTCCAAGGACTTCGATGAATTATAAGAATATCCAGTTTATTAGAGAATTTTAAAAGAATTTTTATGGAATTTTAAAGGACATCAAGGGGTTCAAGAATTTTAATAAGGGATTGTAACTAATTATAGTGAATTATCAATTATTACCTATTACCAATTCATGCAGCTCGTCCTTATTACTAATTTATAATAAATGACGTCGCTCTATTTGAATTAGTAATAAACTACTATATTAATTATCAGACTGAGTGAGTACTTCCCCCTGCAGAAATTTGTATTGGATTCTGACAGGGTCCTGGTCAGTTTTCTCTACTTCTGATGTGGCCCTAACCAGGTTAACTGGCAAGGCCCGCAAAAGGCTTGTAACGCTTTCCCAAAATATTGCCCTACTTAAGGAAAACTGGGTAGGGCCTTGTCAGTTTACCCAAAAAATGCCCTAGTAAATACCCCACCTAGGAAAAACTGATCAATACCCTAAAAACTATTCGGCGGATTCATTATTCACAATATATGATTATTAAACTATTTAATTTTCTATAAGCAAAAGTCCTATTATAAAAAAGAGGTATTAATTATATAGAAACAATAAGTGATTTAGAAAAATGTTTAAAAAATTTCAAAATAGTTCACAGGAATTTCAAGATTTTAGAATATTAAAAGTTTTTTTTAAGTATTCGAAAAGATTTTAAATGATTTTAAAGAATTTAAAAGAATTTTAAAAATATTTTAAGTGATTTTAGAGAATTGAAAGATATTTCAAGCGATTTTACAAAATTTCAAAGATATTAAGATTTCATAAAGGATTTTAAGAGATTTTAAGTGGTTTTATAGGAAGTTTAAAGCAATTTCGAGAGATTTCAAGTGATTTAAAAAAGTTTTTAAGGAATTCCGAAAAAAAATCATAATACTTTTAGTATTTTTAATTATTTAAAAATATTTGTAAATATTGTAAGGGATTTTTAATGAAATTCAAAAATGTCAAAGGATTTTAAAAGAACATGAAAAAATTAAAGAACTTTCTAGAAATTTCAGTTACTTAAACATGCCAAAGGATTTCTAAAGATTTCAAGTGATTTTAAGAAATTACAAAAAATTTAAAATTTCAAAATTGTGAAGTAATTTGGCAATAAAAAATGATTTAGTATTCTTCAACATAATTAAAATGTCTTGAAATTTACTGAAATTACTCAAAACTCTTGTAATTTTTTATAATCCCTTTAAATCTCTAGTTAATAAAAATTATGAAAATAATATAATCATAAAATATAGTTTAATAATAATTTCCATGAAAACGAGAAACCTCTTAAAATTTCTGAGAATTTCACAACATTTAAAATCCTTTAAAATTGAAACTGTTTAAAAATCTTAAAAAAGTCTTGAAATCCCTTAAAATTCCTAAAAATTTCACAACATTTAAAATCTCTTAGAATTCTTAAAAATATCTCAATAATTGCATGAGTTCCTTTAAAATTCAACGAAATATCCTAAAATCCCTTAAAATCGTTCTAAATCTTTTAAAAATCCTGTCTCTTGAATTTCGTAAAAATCACTTAATAATCGTAAAAAAGAACTTCCAATAATTTAAAGATTTTCAAGAATTTTCACAAGATTTCAAAGATATCAAGATTTCCTAAAGGATTTTAAGAGATTTTAAATGGTTTTATAGGAAGTTTAAAGCTATTCAAAGATGTGAAAGGATTTCTAAAGATTTCAAGTGGTTTTAAGGAATTTCAAAAAATTCAAAAAAGTTTCAAAATTTTGAAGTAATTTGGCAATAAAAAATGTTTTAGAATTCTTTAAAATTTGCTAAACCTCTTGAAATTTACTGAAATTACTAAAAACTCTTGTAATTTTTTAAACTCCCTTTAAATATCTAGTTATTAAAAATTATAAAATAATATAATCTTAAAATGAAGTTTAATAATAATTATCATGAAAACCTGTTTAAAATTCGTAGAAATATATTGTTCCCTGTTTGTCAACGATATACCTGCAAATTATTAAATGCCCAATAATATTAAAATATTTTTATCGAAAATAGAAATACCGACCAGGGCCTCGTTAGAACCCTATTTTAAATAGAGCTAATTGCTACAATTTCTGCACGGGTCGTTACATTTTCATATCCAAAATTGTTAGACTACTTGTAAAAATCGATTATTATTATTTAGATCTTTATCGAGGAGAGTTAGCCCCGAGAAACGATACAATTTTCAGCGGTAATGGACTTCGTGAGAAGTTTTGGAAAGATATAGGGGAGAATTGAATATCCACGAATATGGAATATGCGACATTTCACTACGCCAAAGTGGAGAAACACCTCTGAATAAGGTTAGGGGTAAGTGGGATTCCATGTTTGGAATTCTGTGTTATCTTCGAAGATAAACTGTTGAAGTGGCTTCCGCTTCATTCATCACCCTCGTCAGTCCACTTGAACTCAGCACAAGCTACTTCGATCCTCGCTCCTTTTATACAAATCCGTTAATCCTAGCAGAACTCTAGTGAATATTCGTAAACAGCACTTTTGTCAAAACTGAAAATTTCAAGTACAGAACGCTAGGGAGCTTCCAAGTTTGTAAAAAACTCTCGAGTGTTTCATGTCGATGAAAATATAGAACGAGGTCGCGTTGGAAAATGCACAACCATATAGTTGAACGAGACAAAAGCTCTCACGAGAAGGATCTGTTTCGAAACATTTTATTGTCTGCAACGACAGCAAAGAAGATTTCTAAACGCGAATCATTATTTTGTGAGAATGCAATTTCGTCCCTTGGGAAAAAATTCTCGTGTACGAGTAAAATAATAAGTGTTCTGTAATCATCAGTATTTGATACTGCAAAATGCACTCCGATAAAAATCAATGACAATTAAGAAGGAGCAAAATACGACACAAAATCATTTTAATCATTTTTAGGTGGAGAAATAAGTCAGTATTATTTCAGTAGTACAAATATATTTTAAACAAGAATATATGTAACTTGTATTTTTTTATACAAAAGAACTTAAATATCTGTTTTCTAGAAGCAAAGAGTAGAGACTGAATTGAAAAAATTAGCTCTAGCTATTATTTCAGTAGTACAAATACGTTTTAGTCAGACGAGAATATAGAGTAATGTTTCTTTTTGTACTTTATTTCACAAGTGAACTTAAATATGAGAACTTAAAGCCTAATAGATAAGGACAGACGTTGAATTGAAAAAGTCACCTGTATCTATTATTACAGTAGTATAAATACGTTTTAGTCAGCCGAATTATAATTAGCAATTATGATCCGCGCGCTCTGCGCGCGATTAATTTCTCGTTTTTGCACACCTTTTTTAAGTATACAAAATAAATGAGAAATTTATAATTTTTGAAATATAGAAAATTGTAATCCCTTAACTAATTTTAGAAATCTTCATAAGTTTTGTAAGATACTTTAAAATCCTTTTAAAATCCTTTTAATATCCTTCAAAATCCTTAAAATTACTTAATATACTATAAAATCTAGTAAGATTACTTAAAATTATTTAAAACCCGTGAAATATCATGAAATCTATTAAAATTCCTGACAATCCAATGGAATTTCGTAAAACCCCTTGAAAGTCCTTAAAAAATAACTTAATATCTCATAAAATATCGTAAAATATCTTAGAAGTATTTAAAATTCTATGAAATTCCATAAAATCCCTCGAATCCCTTAAAAGTCTTAATATCCCTGAAATTACTTAATATCCTGTGCAATATCTTAAAATCCCTTTAACATCCTTTAAAATCTGGTTAAAATCCTTTAAATTTCGTAAAATTACTTGATATTCTTTAAAATTCCACAACCTATCGTTATATCCCTTAAAATTACTTAAAATTTCTCAAAATACCATGTAATCTCATTAAAACTCTTAAAATTCCTGAAAATCAACTGAAACTTCTTAAAATTCCTTGAGTCCCTTCAAAATCTTAAAATTACTGAATATCCCATAAAATATCCTAAAACCACTTAAAATTATTTAAAATCCCATGAAATGTCATGAAATCCATTAAAATTCAGAATCTGGTGAAATTCCTTTAAATTTTATAAATTCACGTCATATTCATTGATATTCCTTAAAATTCCACAATCTATTGTTATATTCCTTAAAATTACTTAAAATTCTATAAAATCTTATGAAATTCCTTTAAGTTTCGTAAACCCACTTGAGATTCCTTAAAATTACTCAAAAGCCCATAGTCTCATTAAATCTCTTAAAATTATTCAAAATTTCAGGAAATCTCGTTAAATACTTAAAAATACTTGAAAGTTCAATGAAAATCCAATGAAATCTCTTAAAATTTATGAAAATAAAAGTCCTTAAAATTTCTTATTATCATAAAATACCGTAAAATCCCATAAAATTACTTAGAATCCCCAAAAATATCATCAAATTCCACAAAGTTACAAATCACATGAAATCTCGAGAAATCTTCTGAAATTCCTAAAAATCTAATGAAATCTCGTAAATACCTTGAAATCTGTTAAGTCCATAAAATATTAAATCTCTGAAAAAAATATCCAATAAAATATCGTAAAATCCCTGAATATTAATTAAAATTCCATGAGCATTCATGTAATATCTTAAAATTTCAGGAGATTTCATGAAATATCTTAAAATTCCTGAAAATCCAATGAAATATCGTAAAATCCTTTAAAATTATTTAAAATCCCATGAAATGTCATGAAATCCATTAAAATTCAGAATCTGGTGAAATTCATTTAAATTTTATAAATTCACTTCATATTCATTGATATTCTTTAAACTTCGACAATCTTTTGTTATATTAATTAAAATTACTTAAAATCACTTGAGATTCCTTAAAATTACTCAAAAGCCCATTAGGTCTCAATAAATCACTTACAATTATTCCAAATTCCAGGAAATTTATGAAAATAACAGTCCTTAAAATTTCTTATTATCATAAAATACCTTAAAGTCCCTTAAAATTACTTAGATTCCCCAAAAAAAAACATCAAATCCCACAAAGTTACTTAAAATCACATGAAATCTCACAAAATCTCCTGAAATTCCTAAAAATCCATTGAAATCTCGTAAATACCTTGAAATCTGTTGAGTCCATAAAATATTAAATCTCTGCAAAAAATATCCAAATATCGTAAAATTCCTGAAAATTACTTAAAATTCCATAAGATTTCATGAAATATCTTAAAAATCCTGACAATCCAATGAAATCTTGTAAAATTTATAACCAATAAAAAAAATATAATTAATTGAATTGAATTATAATATTTATTGGTTACGTCCGCCAAAAATAAATAATCAAAGAGTGTCGGGCGCCAGATCTTCACGATCGATTAATAAAGAACCGAATAAATCGAAATCGAAATAATAAAAAGAAAAACAATTGGCGGTACCTCTGGCTAGTCGTCGTAACGGTTTAGTAGAGAGGGGTGGGACGAAAGAAAATAGCCAATTATATTAGAAAATAATAAAAACGGGAAATACAAAGTAATTTACAAGTTTATTCAATAAAAATTGAAGTTATTTCAAAATTAACAAAATTCAATAAATGTCAGACAAAAGAGTAATACACTAACAAAAGTAGGGTTAGACAGACATAAATAAAAAAAGATTACTAATTTAGATAATTAGGATCTTTCGTCCTTTTACTTATCTAGATTGGATATGGACAAAATAATATAATATAGATTGCCAATACAATCTAGGAAAATGCAAGATAATACATAAAAAAGGGACACAAAATCAAAAGAGAATTACTCAAATATATGAAAAAATAAATACCTAGCTTAAATAAATATAATCCAATTAACACAATTAAAATTTTAGACTGTTAAACTAAATTTTACGTAAAATGATGTGTTCGCTCTGGAAGTTGCTGGACGAAAGATGGCTAGGAATCGGCGTCTTCTTCTTCGTTCCCAAAGAGCTCGATTCTGATTGGTTGATTATAGTATCGTTACCATGGAGCGTTATAACAGAGATCTTCATGCTTGACGTTGCTAAGAGAAGTAGTGACGTAATGTAGAAGAGAATATTTACAGGCTTGTATCAAAAAGGGGCGCTGCAGTGGTCCAAATATCCATAAATCCATTATTAAAGTTGATGTCCGAAAACAATTCCAACTCGACCCAATTGATGGTAGATCATCCTTTAAATGTCTCACATGATCCGTATGTCACACTGGCCAAAATAAATAACAAAGATGGTAACTAAAATCCTAGAGCGCTCAAGGTTGGTCAGGAACGTACTGCCGATCATATGAGCCTCGTGCACTAGGCTTTCCAAGTAATTTTTGGAAAGGCAAGGACGAAACCTTCCAAAGAAATAGAAACTCAAGGGTTCTCATAAAATGACATGCAGAAAGGCAGGAAACGCAGCAATCTCATCCAAATATATGAAGAACAGACATGCAGAAAGGCAAACGCATCAGTCACATCCCATGACAATTATTAAGAATGGGCATGTGTAAAGGCGGGAAACACAACATTCTCATGCATCACATGATTTTTATCCAAATTCTTCGGGTACGGTCGGTAACAATGATAGGATAGGTGTCTGGGTGCAGCAGTAGATTGGGCGGCAAAGTTTGAATTACCAAGTTCTTTTAAGTTGTTGAAGGCGTCCAAAAAACATCTCAAAGTCCTTTGGTGCTCCAAATTAGTTAATGATAATGTAATTTAGGTCCAATAGTTATGTTAATTCCATATTTTCCAAAATATATTCAGTTATTTCCAAAATAATATAATACAAGGTAAGGTAGGGATCTTCCAGAGCTCGTACGATAGAGGTTACATGAAAATAGATAAAAATAACGTAATGAGTAACTAATATTAAATAAACTAAATTTGAACCATATCCAATCTGCGAAATGTGCAACTTCCAGAACTGAATAACACAATTGAATGGATTTTCTTTAATAAAAATTAAGTTTGTGACTTGCAAAATTTTGCAACGTCACAAATTCCTTGAAAGTCCTTGAAAGAATTTAATATCCCTGAAAAGTCTTTAAACTTACTTAATATCCCATACAATATCTTAAAATGTCCTTAAAATCCTTTGAAATTAATGAAAATCCAACGAAATCTCGTAAATTCCTTGAAATCCCAAAAGTCGTTAAAATAACTTAATATCCTATGAAATATCGTTAAATCTCTGAAAATTACTTTTAAAATTTCTGTGAAATCAATTAATATTTTTAAAATCTCAATAAAATTCGAAATACCCTTTTAAATTCCTTAACCTTCTTCAAGGTTCCATGAAATCTCATTAAATCTATTAAAATACCTTAAAATCCAGTGAAATTTTCTAAAATTCTTGAAAATCTCTTAAAAGTTTCTCAAATTACTTAAAATTCCACAAAATATATAATCACATCCTTTAAAATTACTTTATAATCCCATAAAATCTCATTAATTCTGATGGTAACTGATCTGTAAATCTGTAAATATTATATACGAATATATACACATATAATATATTAAAAATACGAGTATTAATACATTAAAAACTGATATAAAAAAACACATTAAAAGTTTACTATAAATAATCTTTTTAATTTCTCGAATAATATTCACTAGCCTTATACGTATATTTATCTTGAAATATTTTTTGCTTCACTAATAATTTGTTGTTCACATCAGAATAATTATTTTTATTACTTTAAATAATAGGCAATTATTTTCTATCTTTATATAATCTTTTTATTAGTAATCGTTTTGACAACGAAAATAGTCTTTTCAAATTCGATACATCCACAAAAATTGCGCAATTTCCAAAGGAACCAATCAGGTTTTCGACAACAATGTGTTCGATATATTGGTAACATCTCTTTTTTAAGATAGAATAGGATAAAAAGGACTCAAGTATCTATTTTCTAACTCAAACGAGTAGATATTGAATTTTCAGAAAATATAGTGACTTTTTGCTTTTCAGAGAAAGGTAACTTTTTATAAGAAAAAAAAAATTGTAAAAAAAATATAAACAGAATTTTTATCATTTCATTAACTTATTGAGTTATCTTTTCCACCAGGAATAGTTAATTTGTCCCTTTTTTTATGTCTTGTCATGAATTCACTATGCTTTATATATCCTTGTCATCAAGTAAATTTAGGTAGTAAAGTTCCATATCAGTACACCGGCTGTTTATGCTGCTGAGTATCTGTCTACCTCACGTTTTCATACCGCAGCAAAACTTGACAGTATGGTGTGTTTCTCAGTGAATTCGTGTTCCCTTGTCTAGACGTAGTAACACCTACGTTGTGAAATTGTTTGACGATATTTCACAGACTTTTCTATATTAAAAACGTGTCGTATTTCACTACACTGACGTGAAAACAATTGTTATGGTTGTGACAATCACAGAAATAGTAAAATATGGTACAACTCCAATTTATATATGGCAACCATTAGTGTGGTTGTAGCAACCAGAAATTAGAGTATGTTGTACCATATTTTACTATTCTTATTTTACTAGTATTATTTTACTAGTATTATTTTACTATTATTATTTTACTATCATCATAGACTTTTTTCCCTGAAAATTGATGATTATAAAATGTACATTTTTTAATGGCTAATTTTAAAGTATGTCTTGACTTTCATATGTGAAAAATGTTTTTAAAAAATGAAAGCTGGTAGAGTACTTAATTACTGAAGCGACAACTTTATGTCACTAATTAGATCAGTAGCGGGAAATATTTTAAATTACATATACCTCATTTTTATTCTAAACTAGCAGAAATTTTGCAGACGTTGCCTGTAATTTTAAGAGCTTTAAAGTTCCTTTGAGGAATTTCAAAGGATTTTATTATTATTATTATTATTATTATTATTATTATTATTATTAATATGAAGAGATTTCAAAAGATTTTAAATGAATTTAAGGAATTACTAGGGATCCTAGGTAATTTTAAAGCTTTTTAAATAATAATAATAAAAATATTTAATAATCTTAAAAAAAATACTCAGGCCAAAATGACGTAGATAATAAAATTATTTTCTTTTATATTAAATGACAAGCCTTGGTTCTGACATACTTTTACCACTTGTCATTTCCATTGCTCTAAGAAATATTGTTTATCGTTTACAGGACAATGAGTTTCAATCGACTCTATCAAAAAAATGTCTTTCAATCTATTGAATTATTCCATTGAGATTGTTTTTTCTCCTTGAATGGATTTCTAAAATGATTAAGAAAATAGTAAGTGACCCAGAAAGATATTTCTATAAATAGATGCAGAATATCTCCACAAAAGAAAATGAAAGCATGAACAATTATTAAAATCTCTATAATAAGATTGTGGCACCTAGCAAAAGTTTACATTCTGTCAGAATATACAGTCATGATTAATTTTTAAGATCGTTGCCAAAGGGTGGCTACTACGTGACTGCAATGCTTAGTATAAAGTTGGAGGAAGTAACGAAGGTCAAAGACGAATTAATGATCAAAGCGTAGCCCGAGGGCCCGAGGGCTGCTTGTTCTTATCGAGGAGGATGAGCGAAAGGAGGCAAGGAGGGAAGATGAAGCCGAAAGGCCGAAGAATTCCTCTGATAAGAGTTTTTTCTGGAAGATTACTTCTACCTTTATAATAACTTTTGCTGGAGTTATTTCTCTTTTCTTGTGAATGACCACCGGTCCTTCTATTGTCTCATAACTTCACTGTCAGTTGCTCATGCTTCCGGATTTTAGACAAGCACGTTTCTCAACGCCATGATTTATCAGTTACCACTTTCACGGCTGTGCGCAACTGTATCCGTCGGACAAAGTTGTTCCGAAATACGACGTGTGCTTCCTGAATTCTCTTGCTAAAGCAAAAGCAATCTAAGTTCTTGCATATGCTTTAAGCTCCCAACCTGCCATTTTCGGGACACCATGTGCGTAATTTCAGGGCCAAAACTATTAGAATATATTCCAAGTAGGTGTAATTTGTGCTACTGAAATTTTCGGTTTTTTTACACGGAAAAAAGAAAATATCTGAATTTACCATTTAAAATAGTCAACTTGCACTCTGAACGCATTTTTCCTTGAATTTAGTAAGTTTTACTATTTCAAATGGTAATTTTTCCTAAGAAAATTGAAAACCCTGCTTTTTTATTGTAGAAACCAAATATCGGGTAAAAATAGGGAAATATAAATATTTTTCGAATTATAATGTTGACAAACACGGAAGAATATATTTCTAGGAATTTTAAACAGGTTTTCATGAAAATTATTATTGAACTATATTTTATGATTATATTATTTTCATAATTTTTAAAAACTAGAGATTTAAAGGAATTTAAGAAAATTATAAGAGTTTTTGGTAATTTCAAGAGGTTTAACAAATTTTAAAGAATACTAAAACATTTTTAATTGACAAAATACTTTAAAATTTTGAAACTTTTTTGCATGTTTTAAAATTCCATAAAATCACTTTAAATCATTAGAAAACATTTGGCATGTTTTAATAACTCTGAAATTTCTTGAAAATTCTTTAATTTTTTCATATTCATTTAAAATCCTTTGACATTTTTAAATTTTATTAAAAATTCCTTACAATATTTACAAATATTTTAAAATAATCTAAAGTCCTGAAAGTATTACGATTTTTTTCAGAATTCCTTAAAACCTTTTTAAAATCTCTTGAAATCTCTCGAAATCGCTTTAAACCTTAAAATACTTTAGGAAATCTTGATTTCTTTTAACTCGTGTAAAATCTCTTCAAATATCTTTAAATTCACTAAAATCATTTAAAATCTTGTGAAAATTCTTGAAAATCCTTAAATTATTTGATGTTATTTTACAATTTTTTGAATGTTTTGAAATTCCTTAAAATCACTTGAAATCTTTAGAAAACCTTTGGCATGTTTTAATAATTCTGCAATTTCTTGAAAATTCTTTAATTTTTTCATATTCTTTTAAAATCCTTTGACATTTTTCAACTTTAATAAAAATCCCTTGCAATATTTTTACAAATATTTTTAAATAATCTAAAGTCTTGAAAGTATTATGATTTTTTTTTAATCTCTTGAAATCTCTCGCAATCGTTTTAAACTTCATATAAGACCACATAAAATCTCTTAAAATCCTTTAGGAAATTTTGATTTCATTGAAATCTTGTAAAATCTCTTGAAATATCTTTAAATTCCCTAAAATAATTTAAAATCTTGTGAAAATTCTTGAAAATCCTTAAATTATTGGAAGTTATTTTACAATTTTTTGAATGTTTTGAAATTCTTGAAAATAACTTGAAATCTTTAGAAATCCTTTGACATTTTTCAATTTTAATAAAAATCCCTTGCAATATTTGCAAATATTTTTAAATAATCTAAAGTCCTGAAATTATTATGATTTTTTTTTTCAGAATTCCTTAAACATTTTTTAAAATCTCTTGAAATCTCTGGAAATCGCTTTAAACTTCATATAAAACCATATAAAATCTCTTAAAATCCTTTAGGATATCTTCATTTCTTTGAAATCTTGTAAAATCTCTTGAAATATCTTCAAATTCTCTAAAATCATTTAAAATCTTGTGAAAATTCATGAAAATTTTTTAATTGTTGGAAGTTCTTTTACGATCCTTTAAAAATTGTCAATATCATTTAAAATCCATTGAAAAAATTAACAAAATGAGTAAATTAATTTAAAATCTTGAAACTTTCCTGAATTCTTTAAACATTCTTTAAAATAACTTGAAATATATACTTATATCGCTTCAAATTCGCCTGAAATCCTTTAGGAAATCTTGATATCTTTGAAACCTTGGAAAATATCTTAAAATCCTTTTAAATTCCCTAGAATCACTTGAAATTTCTTGAAACCCTCTTAAATTTTTGAAAACCACTTGAAATCTCCTAAAATTCACTAAAATCTCTTAAAATCTTTTACGATATTTTATAATTTTTTAAATCTCATGAAAGCTCTGGAAAATCCTTACATTCTTTGGAAATCCTTTTAAATTCCCTAGAATCACTTAAAATTTCAAGAAATCTCCTTAAATTACTTAAATTAACTTGAAATCTTTATAAATCGTTTGGCATGTTTTAATAACTCTGAAATTTCTTGAAAATTCTTTAATTTTTTCATATTCTTTTAAAATCCTTTGATATTTTTTAACTTCATTAAAAAAATCACTTACAATATTTACAAACATTTTAAATCTCTTGAAAAATCTTTAAATTCCCTAAAATCATTTAAAATTTTGTGAAAACTCTAAAAATCCATAAATTCTTGGAAATTATTTTATAATCCTTTAAAAATTTTCAATATCATTTAAAATCCTTTTAAATTCCCTACAATCACTTGAAATTTCTTGAAACCCTCTTAAATTTCTTAAAACCACTTGAAATCTCTTAAAATTCACTAAAATCTCTTAAAATCCTTTACGATATCTTATAATTTTTAAAATTTCCTGAAAGCTCTGGAAAATCTTTACATTCTTTAGAAATCCTTTTACATTCCCTAAAATCACTTAAAATTTCTTTAAATCTCCTTAAATTCCTTAAAATCACTTGAAATCTTTTAGAAATCCTTTAAATTTCTTTAATATCATTAAAAATCCCTTCAAATACTTAAAAAAATGTTTAATACTCTAAAATTTTAAAACTCTCGTAAACTATAATATTTTGAAATTCTTTAAAAATTTCTTAAAATCACTTATTGTTTCTATAGAATTAATACCTTTTTTCTATAACAGGACTTTTGTTTTCAGAAAATTAAATAGTTTAATAAGCAAATATTGTGAAGAATGATTCCGCAGAATAGTCTTTTAATCCTGATGGGGTATTGACCAGTTTTTCCTACGTGGGGTACTTACTAGGGCCTTCTTTAGGTAAACTGACAAGGCCCTGGCTAGTTTTCCTTAAGTAGGGCAATATTCTGTCGAATAGTTACACGCCTTGTTCGGGCCTTGCCAGTTAACCTGATTAGGGCCACATCAGAGGTAGGGAAAACTGACCAGGACCCTATCAGAACCCCATCAAAATTTCTACACAGGATACATACATTATACATAAACATACATACATTATATGAAAATAACAGCTGTGAAGTGGATTTAGCAGCCCCTCTCGCAGGTATTATTAGTTTTTTTTTCGATTGAAAGAGATTATCTGCGTAATAGGTTCAGTCAGATATGACATGCGTATTATCGATTTGTGCCAATAACACGCGCATAGTGTGCATTATGTATACAAGGCTACATACTATGTAACTGAGATACAAGCATTGAACTCATGCAGTTCTCCAAGCTGACAGCCTGGTTAGTTGAGACCGTATAGGCTCCATATTCCAGTAGGTACACGACGATGAAAGCTCTACCACCTTCATGTACCTCGGTAATGGAGAGGTTGGGTGTAGAGTGTAATCGATAATGGACCGATAGTAATTTCAAAGGACGGATAGTGACAATGTGCGGCCACTTTGTATGCCGATACTTGATCCCTGCCTATCATAAATTTTTTGCATGCTCATAAAATTCACCTTCTTTTGGTGAAAATGTACTTTTCTTTTTTTGCCTATGCATAATCAATGAGACACGTCGGTGATCCTTCACTGTTCAATCCTGAACACATTATTTTTGTCATGCATAATTGCTCTTGACAATTTTAATCTTTACCTCGTCATTTAATGAGACGCCTTCACAGAAAAAACTGTGGTTAAATTTTGTTGCAGATAAAATTTTTCGCGGTTAAAGTTTACACGCTATTTGGCGAAAGTTTATCCTAAGATGGAATAAAAACCGTCGTCTGCTACGTCTTTAACAGCAATGCGAAAAACAACAAAATATGAGTAAATTCGAGCTAAAAATTAGGATAATAGATTTAAAAAAAAAACGTTGTACTTATTTAATTATTATTTTAAAAATAATTACACTTGCCGCGAACGAATGAAAACGTATTTTTCGTGACTGGGAATCACGAAGGAATAATAAGGAGACCCAACTGCCAGTGGAAAGCCTTTCGAAACTGGAAACAAAAACTAGATCATAAGTCTTTAGAAGACCTTTACTTGTGTGCGCATGTGCGCAGTTGTTCTCTTCTTACTCGTGGGAAAGTGTGCGAGTGAGAAAGTTTTTAAAATTGACATTAGATAGAGAGGTTATGTTCGTTTGTTGATTGTTATATGAACGATACTCCAAATAAATTATATAAACAATATTTTCAGTACAACATTTCACGACATTTTACGATGCATTACATTTTACGACATTTTCGATCTTAGACATCTACGTCGATATTTTTTTCATTATGTAGGTTTTTTATCACAAAAAATATATTTGGAAGTGATAGAAAAAAAAAATTTCAATAAATTTATTTCAACGTATGATTAACGAAATAATAACAAAGATTTATTACAACTTCAAGATTTCAAGATAAAAAAAATGTAATAATATTCTACATACTTACCACTTTTATAATCCACTCTTTTTAACTATAAAAATCTAAATTTTGTCACACACCGCTGTATACCGCATGAAATCGCATAACAAACGAACATAACCTCCCTATATGTCAATTTTAAAAACTTTGTCACTCGCACACTTTCCCACGAGTAGGAAGAGGACAACTGCGCACATGCGCACACAAGTAAAGGTCTTCTAAAGACTTATGATCTAGTTTTTGTTTCCAGGTTGCGAGGGAGTTCGGTCTCCTTCGTGCTGGGAATAAAGCAATTGACATACCAACAATCCGCCATGTTAAACTGTAATACCGACGGATCTCACAACTTATGTATCATATGATGGTTAAGTTCGGTGAATATGGCGACTTTTCTATCGGTGTCAAACTGTCATGTGCTTTATTCTCAGTAACGAAAAATATGTTTTTATTAGTCCGAGATAAATACAATTATTTTTTTTTATGAAATTGAAGTAAGTAAAACGTTTTTTAAAATCTGATGTCCTGATATTCAAACCCACTTTATCCACACTTTGCTATTTTTCTCTCTGTGTGAACCGCATAGCAGCCGACGCTTTTTCAGTGAAAAATTATCCCGAGACAGTTTAAAAACCCAAAATTATCTTCTTTTAGTGTAAAGTTTATTCGACTAGGTTAATTTTTGTTGCGGTGAATTTTTACCCTGAAATCGATGTAAACTTTATCCTTTGTTTTTTCTGTGTTGAATCCAAAACAATGTCGTTTCCTACCGTTTACTTTTGTCATTTCATTTAATAATTTCAATTTGCATCACACTTGAAATCTTTTTAATATCAGTGACGTTTTATGTGCACATTTTAATTCTGTATTAAAACTACTGTAATAATGTAGATTGATTAAAAGCGATTATTAAAAGTCAGGAACTATTCATAATGCTGACAATTATTACGGCTTGTATTTCGCAAATGAACGTCCATTGCGGTTTTATCTTCAACTTCATTTCATTTTATCCATACTCGAGGGTTGAATATTCCGTTGAGTATGATTTTAAAATGTTCTTCATTTCTTTAAAAATCTGACATTCATATGATCACATTTATAATAAAATTAATGTACATAAAGGTTTAAATAAATGTTCAAATTACCAGCGGGCATCCAATAGTGAATATGGAACTCGTATACTACTTAAAGTTGTATATTGATTTAATTAATCTTTTTCTTGTCACGTGATCTATTCCCAACAATTTAATAAAAGTTTATTTCATTTCGTAACACAATTTCCTATTTGAGCATGTTTGAAACTTGGTTTAATTTACTTAGGCAACAGAGATTTCATAAATATGAAAGTCGCAGGAAGTTTTCCTCGAGATTGATGTAAAAGTAACTTTGCGAGAGTTCTGTTCTTCTACTAGATAAGAAGTAATATCAAATTTGTGATGTTTTATCGGGTGATTCTAGTCACATGTTGCTCAAGTCACAGGGGAAGGAATACTATTAAGGGAAAAAAAAATTCTTTACCATACTTCGAGACTAAACTGCAGGTGCCAGAATAAACTTTAGGAAAATAATGTAGTTTCATGGCAGACGGAAAGGAAACAAGATATTGAGCATAATTTATGTGTTACAGTTTTAAATTAGATTTTACTGTTATCATTTCATATTTGTATTTCATACTTGCATTTTATACAAATGCTGGGCAAATTGAATATCGTGAATTATTAAATTATTATCATTTGACATTTCTACTGGAATAGTAGTAGTCGGAGTAGCGAAAAGCTTCTGTGGTTGTTCGTTTTAGATTCATTCAAAAGTCGTTTCCAATATTAAACAAGTTGAAAAAAACAATATTCTCTGCATGGGAAAGAACTTAAAAATATACACAGCATGTTTCGAGTAAAATTTCAGTTGATTCTATATTGTAAGTGACGCACTTAGTGGAAAATATTTTCTCATCACTATGAGAGGCTCGGGTCTTATAAATAAGAATGTGCAACGAAGCAGATTGCATTTTTCCCCATGACTCTTGCATCTTCGAGAATACGTAATGTCATTTAAACATGCGGAAGCACGTGCGATACAGCCGCCGTCCTGGCATTGCGCTACACTCATCCTTATTTCTTTTCTGAGCGCGTAAAGGTGAAGATTTAGGTGCACACAATAGTGGAAAGGAGTGCCGCTAGTAACATATCGCAAAGGGATATCATGATTTAATACTATAGGAGATATGGGAAAGGCGTTCTGATTTCTTTTTCAGATTTTTGATTTATTTAGCACCTTACATATTCATATCCAGTCTCTGTTCGCGTCAACTTTCAAAAAGAAATGTTATCTTTAGAAAAAAGATGTTGAAATAGTCCATATGATATCGCTAAAGTTGTTAGATAAAATGTCTTTATATGTGTATAGTATGATTATATACTGAGGCAAAAATTGTCGCCGATATTTTTCTTCTTGAAACGAATTTCAGGACATTTATCACAATGTAACGGAAAAGGGCAGAGTAGCATCGTGCCATATTATATCTCATTTCTTCCATCGAAAACTTAGAGAATAATAGAGATAAAAGTTAAAGTTCCTGGTTGCTTACGAACATTAAGTCCGAGTGTTAGATAGCATTGGTAAAAGTTTTAATCCAATTCGCCTTTTTAATCTTGTTTGGTCGTTTGACGAGAAGCAGGACGATCGTATGAAGCGATACCGACACCCATTAGTATTAAATTGGCTTTAACCAATTCGAAAAAAAATGTAATCTAGAGAGAAAAGAGAAAAAGCTTTTTGTTTGTTTATTCTTTTAATCGTTTTATCTACTTTCAATGGCACTGAAAGATGCCTTTTTCTTAAATTAATCTTTTTGTATAAAAACTTATATAACTAGAAATTATGATCCGCGCGCGATTAATTTCTCGTTTTTGCTCACCTTTTGCTAGTAGAAAAAATAATTTAGAATTTTTAACTCTTGAAATATAAAATTTTGTAATTCTTTATCTAATTTCAGGAATCTCCATAAGTAAAATTCCTTAAAATGCCTTTATTATCCTTCAAAATTTCGTGAAATTCCTTTAATTTTCGTAAATTCACATGATATTCCTTAAAATTATACTGAAAGACCCATAAAATCTGATTAAATCTCTTTAAATTTCTGAAAATTCAGTGCAATTTTGTAAAATCCCTTGAATTTCTTAAAAGTCCTTAAAATTACTAAATATCCCATAAAATATCGTAAAATACCTTAAAATTATTAAAAATCCTATGAAATGTTATGAGATCTCGTAAAATCTCCTGAATCCGTTAAAAATCCTTAAAATTACTTAATCTTCCATGCAATATCTTACAATGCCTTTAACATATTTCAAAAATCTGGTGAAATTCCTTTAAATTTCGTAAAATTCGCTTGATATTCATTGATATTCTTTGATGGTCCATAAAATTCCTTAAAATTCCACAACCTATCGTTATAACACGGAAAAAAGACAATAGCTGAATGTACCATTTAAAATAATAAACTTACGCTCTGAAAGCATTTTTCCTGGAATTTAGTAAGTTTTACTATATAAAATTGTAACTCTTACAATAAAAAAGCAGGATTTTCAATTTTCTTAGCAAAAATTACCATTTGAAATAGTAAAACTTACTAAATTCCAGGAAAAATGCGTTCAGAGTGCAAGTTGACTATTTTAAATGGTAAATTCAGTTATTTTATTTTTTCCGTGAACTCTTAAAATTACTCAAGGTTCCATGAAATCTGATTTAAACCTCTTAAAATTTCTGAAAATACACTGAATTTTTGTAAAATCCCTTGAATTCCTTAAAACTTCTTAAAATTACTAAATATCTCATAAAATATCGTAAAATCCCTTAAAATTATTAAAAATCCCACGAAATGTCATGAAATCTCTTAAAATTCCTGACAATTCAATGAAATCTCGTAAAATCTCCCGAATCCCTTAAAAATCCTTAAAATTACTTAATCCTCCATGCAATATCTTAAAATGCATATTTAAAAAAACTGGTGAAATTCCTTTAAATTTCGTAAATTCACTTGATACTTCTTAAAATTACTCAAAATCCCATTAAATCTAATTAAATCTCTTAGAATTCCTAAAATCCAATGAAATTTCGCAAAATTTCGTAAAATTCCTTGAATTCCTTAAAAGTCTCTAAAATTACTAAATATCCCATCAAATATCGTAAAATACCTTAAAATTATTTAAAATCCCATGAAATGTCATGAAATCTCTTGAAAGTCCTCAAAATATAAGTTAATTTAATCCCGTAAAATCTCTTGAATTCCTTAAAAGTCTTTAAACTTACTTAATACTCCATAAAATATCTTAAAATGCCTTTAACATCCTTCAAAATTTGGTGAAATTCTTTTAAATTTCGTAAAATCATTTAATACTCCTTGATATTCCTTGATGTTCCATAAATAAAAATAAAACTCCATTTTAGTCATTTCTTATAAAATCTAATATAATCTCACCAAATCTTTTAAAATTTCTGAAAAAATGTCCATAAATGTCAAAATCCCATTATATCTTTGATATTCCTTGTTATTCCATAAAATTCCTTAAAATTCAACAACCTATCGTTATAACCCTTAAAATGACTAAAAATCCTATGAAATCTTATGAAATTCCTTTAAATTTGGCAAAATCAATTGATATTTCTTAAATTTTTAAGTTCCTTAACATATTTCTTAAAACTACTTAAAATTACTCAAAATCCCAATAAGTCTTATTATATCTCTTAAAATTACTAAAAATTCCGTAAAATTTCGTTAAATTCTTTAAAATTCTTGAAATTTCAATATAATCTCACGAAATCCTTCAAAATTTCTGGAAATAAATGTCCTTAAAATGACTTAATATATCATAAAATATCTTAAAGTAGCTTAAAATTACTAAGAATCTCCCAAAATACCATCAAATCCCATAAAATTACTTAAAATCACATGAAGTCTTATGAAGTCCCTTGAAATTCCTGAAAATCCAATGAAATCTCGTAAATCCCTTGAAATCCCTTATGTCGTTAAAATAACTTAATACCCTATAATATATCGTTAAATCTCTGAAAATTATGTATAAATTTCATGCGATTTCGTAAAATCCTTTAAAATTTTACAAAATTCTTCAAAGTACCGTGAAATCATTTAATATTTCTAAAATCTCAATAAATTTCGTAAAACCCTTTTAAATTCCTTAACATTATTCAAGATTCCATGAAATCTCATTAAATCTCATAAAATACTTTAAAGTCCAATGAAATATCATAAAATGCCTAAAAATCTCTTAAAAGTCTCTCAAATTACTTAAAATTCCACAAAATATATAGTCAAATCCCTTAAAACTACTTTATAATCCCATAAAATCTCATAATTCTGATGATAACTGATCTGTAAATATATACGAATACATATATACTAAATATTAATATATTAAAAACTGATATAAAAAAACGCATGAAAAGTTTACTATGTACAAGTAATCTGTTTAATTTCTCAAATAATATTCACTAACCTTAGGTATATATTTTGAAATATTTTTTTGCTTCACTAATGATTTACTTTTTACATCAAAATAATTATTTTTATCACTTTAAATTATTTTCTATCTTTATCTAACCTTTTTATTAATAATCGTTTTGACAACGAAAATAGTCTGAAGATAGTTTTCAAATTCGATACATTCACACAAATTTGCTCAATTTCCAAAGAAACCAATCAGGTTTTCAACAAAAATGTATTCAATATATTAATTGGTAACACTTCTTTTTTAAAATAGGATCAAAACTCAAGCAAATAATAAAGCTCTGAAAAGATTGTATATATTACATTACAAAAGATTGTAAATAGTGGTTAATTTAAGGTCAAATGAAGTTCGCAGTACAATAATTAAGCAGGTTCTTCAAGAGGGAATTAATTCGAAAATGTAGGTGTAACTGTTTCATTAGAAACGTTCGTGCTGAGAAATGCTTATGAATATTATGGTACAGAAAGTGTGCGTTGTTGCGAACACCCATTAGGTCAAGTTTAGAGCAAACGTTCCAAACTCCCTAAAGTTAACTTTAATATATGTAAACTTACATAAACATATTTTATGGTCAGAGAGTAGAGTGAAATAATAGTTAGAACCCTAATTGAAGTAACATATTTTGGCTGAAACAAATTACTTATTACAATTTCAATGGAAATAATTAATGGCAATGCGATATGTATGAATGTTTCGGCTAATATTGAAGTAGTAATTTCACCACTTTACTGTCATGTAAAATTCGTCGAAATCTCTTAAAAAACATGTCAATCAATTAAAAATCTACAAAAACATGTCAATATCATAAAAATCTCTTGAAATCCCTTAATTCAAATTTAAGAGAATATAATGTTTTTCTATTGTTCATTGTATATTGAAAACTTCTCGACTATGAAGGCATATGTATTTTAGTATTAAAATTTCAGCCTTTATTCTTCGACAATGAACAATTTTCTTTATAAGCTCGTACATTATATTATGAAAATAGAAAAGATGATTGACAGTGCTAGCTTTTATTATCAGAACGTCACAGTGCATTATTAAAGGCGGTGAGATGAAATATCTACAAACACACACAAACATATATATATATATATATATATATATATGTATGTATATATATATGTATGTATATATATTATATATATATATTGTATATATGTATAGCACATGTGTGTGAGGTTCAGTTTGCAATGGTATCTTCTCGCTGCTATATCGTGTGTGGGAAATTGAAATTTTACTGCAACATCACCCTACAGCGATTCTGTTTCCTCACCACAGCGAAAGGTAAAAGTTTTCATATGTGAATTACATGTCAGTTCAGTGTTGTTTCCGATTCGCAATCTGCACAGGAAATATATAAACTATTTTCAACGGTTTGAAATATAAATATTTACTTGGCAAAGTCTGAAACTGCATTGATCTTTCGAGAATGAAAACATCCCTTTTAAAGACGCTTAGAATATTTAATATTTCATTTTAGCAATTAAAATTATTATTTCCGGACGATAGTGTAGGAAGTAAAAGTTTATTAAGCTATCGCGTGACTTGAGAGATTCAAATTAGTAACTAACATTAAATACTTTTGTCCAACACCCGCGATGGAAATGCGACTTCGGAGGCTCATCTCGAGAGGGAGAAGTTGTCGATTTCTCAACTGATGACGTCACAGTGGTAGAAGTGAGTACTTTTCCCACTAGTGGGAAAAGTAAGTGAGAGAAGTGTGGTTCGCGTGGTTGAAGTGTTGTGGGCAGTCGATGCAGTAGATCCCTACAGTGGTGCCATCAGACGTTAACTAAAATATATATTGCAAAATTGTTTGTGTTTACAAATAAAAAATTTGTTGTAACTCAAGATTTTAACTCTTAAAAAGTAAGAGATTCATGATATATGTAATAAAAAATTTGTTTTAACAAGATTCGTTTTTTTTTTAATTCGGGGAAAAGTAAGTGAGACAATTGTGGTTCGCGTGGTTGAAGTTTAACCTCAAAACATTTGCTGATTGCCTCGACATTATTTAACTCAAAATTTGTTTTTTTTTATATCGGGGGGCCTCCCCCCCCCGACCCCCCCAGAGGGGGCTTCGCCCCCACCACCCCCCCCGGGGGCTGGCCCCTTGGCCCCCTACCCTCCCCCCAACTCTCTCGATGACCTCCTCAGCCGCATTTCCATCGCAGGTATGTTGGACAAAGTTGTATGTGCACCTCGTGGGAGACGGCGATTCCAACTCGTGTGATTGCCGCGCTCGCTGCGCTCGCGCGGCAAACTTCACACTCGTTGGAATCGCCTACTTCTCCCACTAGTTGCACAATATACTAATATATATATATATATATCCTCATAACGTGTATGTCGCAAAAAGTGAATAAATCTGGCACAGCTATGAATTTTTAGCGACTAGACGTGATAACGAAATGAAACAAAGTTGGATACTCTCGCTATGTGGATTGGATTGTTGAAATTTTAAAGCTCAGCGATTTTTCGGGAAAGCGTAGAGTGAATGCATGAAGCATTTGTGTGCGTGTGTGTGTTTCGTGAGATCCCTAGAGAAATAAACAGAACTATTCCTGGCACTGATTTCTATCCCGCTTTGCTAGAATTTCAGTTCACCGAGACGAATTTCTCTTATGGTAACACTCGCTAATCCGTCACAGTTGTGTATGCATGCGCTATCCATGAATTAATAAGTCACCAGTGAAATATTGCCAGCTTGATTATTGTTTCACTAACAATAAGTGAATTAGTAGTTTTTAAGTAATAATTGATATAAAAATACTTAGGAAAGTGAATTAGTAAAGAAATTAGTAGACTAATTAGTAAACATTATAGTAACTTCTTACTAATTATGATTGAGAGAGTTTCATCCTTTTCTTCCTTTCTTCTTTCCTCGAATTCGCAATTTCAGTCTTACTCTTAGTATTTCTTTCAACAGATGAAATGAAGATATAGGTATAAACACAGTAATAGAGGAAGAAACAAGAAATCAATATTTTCTGGTAAATTCAATCTTTTATATCACCTTCTAGAATGTTTATTTTATCGTAAGGTTGTGAGATGTATTTTCATGGCACGATTCTGTTGTATTTGCACAGCTGCTCTAAACCTTGGTTGACATGTGAGGGAGTGACAAACAGAACTCTTTTCTTTATGCGGAATATTCCTGCCACACATGCAACTTACTACAAATCAGACCCTCAGTCGACATTTATTAATGTTTTGGCTCAAAAGCGTGTTTCATGTAATATGAGGTATTAAGTATATGTTAATGTCTTTGTTGCTAACTGGATAACGTATTTCTATCTAAGCGTGTTTTTGAAATAAAGAAATTTCTTTTTATGGTATATGTATCTTTGTTCCTATCTTAAAAAAGTGGTGTTACGAAATGTCTCGAAAATCTCGCATACATTGTTGTTGCAAACCTGTTTGGCTTTTGAATGACTTGAAGTTGAAAGAAGATAAACAAACTAATGGCGCAAAGAAATTTCAGAAAAACTTTCGAAATACTTTAAAATTCGTTAAGAATTCTTAAAACTCCCCAAAACCTCTTGAAATCCTTCAAAAATTCATAAAACCGATTAACATCATAAATGTCTTGAAATCCAAGTTGAAACTCGTAAAAAGATTTACAAATTCCTAAAAACATCTTAGAATTTCTTAACATTTAAAATCTCTTAAAGTCTATAGAAATCTTATCAAATTCCATGAAATTCTTAAAAATTCTACAAAACCTTTTAAAAATTAGAGAAATCAATAAAATTACCTGACAACTTTAAAATTCTTTAAACCCCATAAAATACTCTAAAACTCACAGAACTCTCTTGAAATCTTTTAAAATTTGTGAAAACTTGTTAAAATTCTTAAAAACTGGTTAAAATATTCTTTAAATTATACGATAACATTTAAAGTTCCTTGACGTCCATTAAAATCTAATAAAATTATTAGAAATTTCATGAAATCCTTAAAATTCTATAAAATCTTCTAAAAATCATAAAATCCCTTAAAATTGTTAGAAATCTCATAAAATTTCACAAAATTCTTTAAAATTCCATAAAATATTTTGAAAATTATAAAAATCTCTTGACTTCTTTTAAAATTCCTGAAAATTGTAACAATTCCTTAAAGTTCCTTAAAATACTCTGAAAACCTTTGAAATCTCTTAAAATTCCTCGAAACTTTATATAAAATTAAAATCCCTTTAATTCTCTTAAATCACTGAGAAACCTTTTCAAATTACTTAAAATTTCATGAAAACTTTCGAAATTGTTTAAAATTCGTAAAGATTTCTTTCAACTCCTAAAAACCTCTTGAAATCTATGTCAAATCTCTAAAATTAACAAAAATCTCTAAAAATTCATAAAAAAAAACTCTCGGAATTTCTTAAAATTTAGAATCTCTTAAAATCCTTAGAAATCTTATCAAATTTCATGAAATCCTTAGAAATGCTACAAAATCTTTTAATAATTAGAACAATATAAAATCCCTTAAAATACATACATGTATAGAAATTCTTTTGAAATCTCTCAATAAAATTATCTGAAAAACTTTACAATCCTTTAAACCTCAAAAAATATTTTAAAACTCATAAAAATCTCTTGAAATCTTTTTAAATTCATGAAAACCTTTTAATATTCCCATCAGAAACTTCTTGAAATGCTTTAAATTTTACAATAACATTTAAAGTCTCTTTACGTCCTTTAAAATCCATTAAAATTATTAGAAATCTCGTTACATTCCATGAAATCTTGAAAATTCTATAAAATCTTTTAAAAATCAGAAAATCCTTTAAAATTATTAAAAAATCTCTTGACTTCTTTTAGAATTCCAGGAAATTTCATTGTAATCCCGTGTAGAAATTTAAATCCGGGCACTACCAGGTCCTGATAAGGTTGCCTTATTTTACTTAAGGTCCGGAACCGTCAATCCTATCAGGCCCATATAGTGTTCTGTAACGCTCAATGGTAAAAGGACCGTATGTTGCCAACCTTAGACGGTCCGTATCCTAACCTTACCTCAGCCTTTAAAATACGTAAGGCTCTTTTCCGGGCCGTATTTAATTCCTATCAAATTCCGTAAATTATTATTTTTTTATTATATAATAAATTACGCGCTTCAATAAAAAAAGCAAATAAAAATTTAGTGCCCCACTTTTTTCAAAGCATTCCCTGATAACGAAATGTTTCGAAAATCTCGCATACACATTTTGTTGTTGTTCTTGGCCGCCTTCACTGATCCTTATTGGCCTATTACACTTAGAAGTTACAATAAAAAATAAAAATAAATGTTATTAATTAAGAACATGATTTATACGTAGAGATATTATGCGTATACTTATAAATAATCGGTATTTGTAAATTTTAACGCTTTTATAACAAATAAAATTTCGCACGCAACGCGGAGGGGAATCGAACGCACGACCTACGGGACACGAGTCCAGCTACCTAACCATTACCCTAAGCTCTCGAGATGGTGGTCCCACATTTTTCCACGGTATACTCATTCACACACAAAGATTAAATTTTTTCGAGATAATTTAATCAAAAAATGCATTTGAGTTAAAAAAAATAAAATATATTCCTATATTTTTAGTGTTCACTTTTACAGAAAGTAAAAGTATTGATGAAAAGTATATTGTAGTAATGATTGATATAATAGGACTAGCAAAATTCTATTTCATAAAACACTTTTAATTAAATAATTTAAAATACTATTTAGTCAAAAAAATATATTTTAATTATAAATAATAAATTATTTAATTTAAAATCTTCTAAAGTTTGCACTATACTTGTGTTGTTGTACGCCTGATCTTCAATACATTTTTATCCGTATCCTATCAGGGCCGTACGTTTACCTTACTTACGGTATAATTTAGGCTGCCTTACTTAATAATAAGGGGAGCCTATCCGGGCCGTAAACGGACCTGATCAGGGCCGTTACATAAATTTGACAATCAGGCAGCCTGATCCGGACCTGGTCCGAGCCTTTTTTAAAATAAGGCTAAATAAGGCAATTTCCACACGGGATATTTAAAATTCCTTAAACTCCCTTAAAATTGTTTGAAACCTTTTTAAATGTCTTAATATTCCTCGAAATTTCACAACAGGATTTAAAATCCCTTAAAAATCTCTTAAAACATTCAGAAACCTTTTCAAATCACTTAAAATTTCACAAAAATCTTCGAAATCGCTTAAAATTCGTTGGAATCTCTTAAAATTCTCAGAAACCTCTTAATATCCTCAAAATTTCAAAACAGTTAAAATCCCTTATAATTCCTTAGCTTTAAAAATTCTCTTGAAATTTCATGAATTCCGTTAAAATTTCGCGAAATATCCTGAAATACCTTAAAATTCTACGAAATCTTTTTAAAATCCTAAAAATCTTTAGAACTTCGTAAAATCATTTGAAAATGGTCAAAATTCATTAAAATTCCTAGAAATCTCTTGAAATACCTCACCAAAAAAAGTGATGTAACGTAATGTCCCTAAAATCTCGGTTAAATTGTTTCAAACCTACTTTCTGAATTTAAATCAGCAAAATTTCATTGATTTTTTAATGACTTGAAATTGTAAGAAATTAAATAAATAATCGTGCGCGTAGCGCACGTGTTGGTCTGCTAGTGTCTTAAAAAAGTGGTGTCATGAAATGTCTCGAAAATCTCGTATACATTGTTGTTGCAAACCTGATTGGCTTTTGAATGACTTGAAGTTGAAAGAAGAAAAACAAATTAATGGCGCAAAAAAATTTCAGGAAAACCTTCGAAATACCTTAGAATTCGTTAAGATTTTTTAAAACTCCCAAAAACCTCTTGAAATCCCTTAAAAATTCACAAAAACGATTAAAATCATGAATGTCTTGAGATCCAAGTTAAAACTCGTAAAAAGCTCTACAAATTCCTAAAAACAACTTGGAATTTCTTAACATTTAAAATCTCTTAAAATCTTTAGAAATCCTATCAAATTCCATATCCTTAAAAATTTTACAAAATCTTTTAAAAATTAGAGAAATCAATAAAATTATTTGACAACTTTAATAAAATCCTTTAAATCCCATAAAATATTCTAAAACTCATAGAACTCTCTTGAAATCTTTCAAAATCGTGAAAACTTCTCAAAATTCTTAGAAATTGCTTGAAATTCTTTAAATTATACGATAACATTTAAAGTCCCTTGATGTCCTTTAAAATCTATTAAAATTATTAAAAATCACATAAAATTCTATGAAATCCTTAAACTTCTATAAAATCTTTTACAAATCATATATGTATAGAAATTCTTTTGTAATCCCTCAATAAAATTACCTGAAGAACTTTGAAATCCTTTAAACCTCATAAAATATGTTAAAACTAATAAAAGTCTCTTAAAATATTTTTAAATTAGTGAAAACCTCTTAAAATTCCTATCAGAAACTTCTTGAAATTCTTTAAATTTTACGATAACATTTAAAGTCTCTATAAGTCATTTAAAATCTATTAAAATTATTAGAAATCTCGTTGCATTCCATGAAATCCTGAAAATTCTATAAAATCTTTTAAAAATCAGAAAATCCCTTAAAATTATTAAAATCCCTTGACTTCTTTTTAAATTCCAGGAAATTTTATTTTATCATTTAAAATTCCTTTGAAACCTTTAAAATGTCTTAAAATTCCTCGAAACTCCACAACAGGATTTAAAATTCCTTTAAATCTCTTAAAACACTTAGAAACCTTTTCAAATCACTTAAAATTTGATGAAAACTTTCGAAATTGCTTAAAATTCGTTCAGATTTCTTAAAACTCCCAAAAATCTCTTTAAATCCTTCAAGAATCCACAAAAACCATTAAAATTATAAATTTCTTGAAATCCAAGTTAAAATTCGCAAAAATCTCTAAAAATTCATAAAAACCTCTTGGAATTTCTTAAAATTTTAAATTTCTTAAAATCCTTAGAAATATTATCAAATTCCATGAAATCCTTAAAACTTCTGCAAAATCTTCTAATTATTAGAACAATATCATAAAATCCCTTAAAATTTTACTACAACCTTCGAAATCCTTATTAAAAATCAAATATGTATAGATATATTCTTTTGAAATCCCTGAATTAAAATTATCTTAAAATTCCCAGAAACTTATTTAAATTCTTAAAATTCTACGATAATATTTAAAGTCTCTGTACATCCAATCCTTTAAAATCGATTTAAATAATTAGAAATCTCATAAAATTTTACAAAATTCTTAAAAATTCCATAAAATATTTTTAAAATTATTATAATCACTCGACTTCTTTTAAAATTCTTAGAAATTATATTACAACATTTAAAATTCCTTCAAGTTCCTTAAAATTCCCTGAAACCTTTTGAAATCTCTTAAAACACCCAGAAATCTTTTTAAATCACTTAAAATTCCACAAAAACCTTCAAAATCGCTTAAAATTCGTTGGAATCTCTTAAAGTCCTTAAAAACTTCCAAAATTACAAAGCATTTAAAATCCTTTAAAATTCCTTAACTTGAAAAATTCTCTTGAAATTTCATGAATTCCGTTAAAATTCCGCAAAATATCCTGAAATACCTTAAAATTCTACGAAATCTTGTTAAAATCCTAAAAACCCTTAGAACTTTATAAAAATCACTTGAAAATGGTCAAAATCCATTAAAATTCCTAGAAACCTCTTGAAATATCTCTAAAAAAAAATTCATGTAACGAAATGTCCCTAAAATCTCGTTTACATTGTTGTTTCAAATAACCTACTCTCTAAATTTGGAACAGCAAAATTTCATTGATTTTTTAATTTAGTTGTTTTAATTTTTAGTTGTAAAAAATTAAATAAATAATCATGCACGCAGCGCGTGTTTTGCTGTTAGATTAAATCGTAAATCGTACTATTTTTGCAACCCAAAACTGAAAAGTACATTATTAACATTGCATCATTTGCAAAGACCGAAATTCCATTTAGATAGGCGTTATCATTGCTCCACATTTCTTCACATGTCATACATGTACATTGTATTGTACAAACTCGTCAATACAGCACGTTAAATAATAAATGTTCCAATTTCACTGATGATGAGCATGTGGTTGGAAATTAGATAGCCGGAACATCCGTGGAAAGCGCATAATATCCTCTTGGGAAGAATAATCCTTCGCCCTATAAGAGCGTAACCTATGAGTATGTTCCGATAAAGTATTATCTAGTCGTAAATTCCACGCAAGTTCCGCAATTGAATATTCAAGTCTTCATAATCCTCCTTCGGCTCCTTACTCGAAAATTCTCCCAGAGCTCCACTATTATATTCTGAGTATCCTTTTCAACCGAGTATTTATACTACTCTTTGTTGAAATTTCAAGGTACCTGAACTAAGCCTTGCATTAAAAATATGTATATTGCGGAAAAGAAAAATTAAACGATGTTATGGAAATCGCAAAAACAGTTCTAGATGTAATATCTACATTAGGATTTTTTAAATATGGGTTAAAAGATTTTTATTGGATTATTTTACCCTTTATGTATACACTATACATATCCTTTATTTATATTCTTAGAAATTTCCTACTAAAGAAGCAATAACATTTTATTATGAATTAGTCATTTCCTACAAACTTTCAGCATTTAATTTCAACTTCTACAACGAGAGAAACATAGCTGAGATATTATTCCAGTTGGTGGAGATTTTCACTCAGAATTTGTTAATTTGAAAATAATAGACCAGGAAGAAAGTCTCTCCTTCATCCGTTATTGTTGTGTGAGAATTTATGAGATTCATAACTACATCAACTTGAAAATTGTGATAAATATAAATAAATAAATATAAAACATTATGGACGATAAAATTTAGATACAGTCCTTTGACAGTAAACATGATTTATGCTTATTATTTATGTTCAAGATTATTTAATCACAATAAGAAATGTTAAAAATGCAGACTTTCATTGAAAAATAATCATCATATGTATACAATCTTTTCACTCGAAATATGTTTCTAAAACTTATTACTGAATTTCCAACATAAAGCGGTTCTAGCTAAAGAGATAATTCCTAAATAAATATTCATTTACTGCTTTGAATGCAATTTTTTCCTCTTATTTTCTATAGAAGTGAAACATCTCTCTGAGAGCTCTTCAGAGTTTTTAGTCTTTTTACATTAGCTCACTTTGAAACTGACGATTCAGCTTCATGAAAATTCTGAAAACTCTCTGTGATGCGTTAATATGTTTCAAACATTTTCCCATCACACAAAAGATTCTATTTAAAAAAATTTAATTTAAATGCCAAAAAGAAATTCAGACAACAATACGTTAAGTGGTACAATTTTTGAAAGTATGTGAAACACGCTAAAAATAACAGTTTTAATAGCACCTTTGCTGCTAACTTTAATGCGAAACTTTTTTACGAGTTTTTATACTATAGTTTTGATTCGCTTGAGTTCACTTTTTACCCCTGTTTTCGCTTGGTCTCGAAACATATTGGACTTTGGGGAAACTTTAGACGAAAACGAGGCAACTAAAAAAAAAAGCTTATTCTCGGTTAGGTTAATGAGGGAAAACATTCCATCAGGTTCGTGGTAATTTTGGCCTTTCTTTTATAACACGGTCAGCCCTCGATTACACCTTCCTCTGGCTCAGTATGCGCTTCACCATTTATTTAATTAATTCCGCGTGACCCTGCACAACGAGGGAATTCAGCAACATCATCGGCTTGTGTCTCCTCAGAGTGAAACTCGTTTAACGAATTACCTTTTGCGGCACGTAATGCGCATCTCGCTGCTTCAGCATTAGTCTTCTAATATAAATGCTCCTAGAAATTGATCCTGGTATTAATGACATTATTCCACCAGGAATACTTTTTTATAAGTATACGGTTCGAGCACATCTGTATTTCATGTTCATTATTCTCCACTGATTACTTTTTGCAAAAAATTACTTTAGGGTTGTCTCCAGATTTTCAATTATATCTTCTCGTGCAAATAAAATACTCATTACCCTGTGCAGAAATTTTGGTGGGGTTCTGAAAGGGTCCTGGTCAGTTTTTCCTACATCTGATGTGGCCCTCACTAGGTTAACTGGCAAGGCCCACAGAAGACTTGTTACTTTTAGGATGAATATTGCCCTACTTAAGGAAAACAGACTAGGGCCTTGACAGTTTACCCAAAAATGGCCCTAGTAAATACCCCACCTTGGAAAAACTGGTCAGTACCCCATCTGAATTAAAAAAATATTTTGCGGAATCATTATTTACAGTATTTGATTATTAAACTATTTTATTTTCTGAAAAAAAGTCTTATTATAAAAAGGAGGTATTGATTATATGGAAACAATAAGTGATTTTTAGAAATTTTTAAAGAATTTCACACTATTTCAAGAGAGTTTCAAGATTTTAGAGTATTAAAAATTTTTTTTAAGTATTTGAAGGGATTTTTAATGAATTTTTAAAGGATTTACAAAGAATGTAAGGATTTTCCAGAGCTTTCACAAAAGTTAAAAAATTATAAGATATCGTAAAGGACTTTAAAAGATTTTAGTGAATTTTAAGATATTTCAAGTGATTTTAAGGAATTTAAGGAGATTTCAAGAAATCTTAGGTGATTTTAGGGAATTTAGAAGGAATTCCAAAGAATGTAAGGATTTTCCAGAGCTTTCACAAAATTTAAAAAATTATAAGATATCGGCTTTTAAGAGATTTTAGTGAATTTTAAGAGATTTCAAGTGATTTTAAGGAATTGAAAAGGGTTTCAAGAAATTTCAAGTGATTCTAGGGATTTTAAAAGAATTTTAAGATATTTTCCAAGGTTTCAAAGATATCAAGATTTACTAAAGGATTTCAGGAGAATTTGAAGCGATGTAAATAGATTTCAAGTTATTTTAAAGAATGTTTAAAGAATTCAGGTAATTCAAAAATTTTAAATTAATTTACACATTTTGTCAATTTTTTCAATGGATTTTAAATGGTATTGACAATTTTTAAATGATTGTAAAAGAACTTTCAAGAATTTAAGAATTTTCACAAAATTTTAAATGATTTTAGGGAATTTAAAGATATTTGAAGAGATTTTAAGTGATTTTATAGGAAATTTAAAGCAATTTCGAGAGATTTCCAGATTTTAGGGTATTAAAATTTTTTTTCTAAGTATTCGAAGGGATTTTAAATGATACTAAAGAATTATAACCAAAAAAAATCTGCCCGCTCCGCGGGCACATTCTCATCGCGCGCTTGTGCCCTTCGTAAAGCTTGCGCTTTACAGGACGCTTGATCCTATATGTTTTTTTTTAAGTTTAATTAAATTATATATTTTTCATATATAATTTATATTTTTATATTTTAATTAATTTTTTTTAATTTGTAATTTATACTTTTATATATTATTTAAAATTTAATTAAATTAAATTTAAATTAAATTAAATTACTGCTTTGAATGCAAGAGTTAACTCATTTACTTAAGGTTCTATCGACTTTAAGGAGCACATTCTCATCAGGGCACTCGCGCTTCGCGCTCGATATTTGATTTAAAGCTCGCGCTCCGCGCTCGGCTCTGTTTAACAATATTTTTCACGATTAAAACGCAAACTACTCATCCTATTGAAAAATGGCCAAAGGAGAACTTGTAGATATTTTTAAGGCGAATAATTATGTTTCTTATCATTTTCTCTACATCTCGCGTTTTTTGGCTCAAAATTTGAATTTTCGATTTTTTAAGGAAATTCAAAAAGTTGTTATGCGGATCCTATAGGGCGTTCAAAAAGAAACATTTTTCATCTTTAGACTATTTTTCATATCGTGCGTTGTTTGGCTTCTAATTTATGTTTTCTTTCATTTTTTTGGATTTTCAAAATGTTATGTCTTTCAATTTCTTTTTATCCAAGAAAGTCATTAAGAAAAATTGTTCGAATTTTTGAGTACTACGAACGTACGTCATTAGAATTTTTAGATTAAAAAAAAAAGTGGTTTCAAAATTTTTCAAAATGCTCCCACTTTTTGAATTTTTATCCAAAATGGCTGACCAACGAACTTGACCTTCATTTCAGGACACTAAAAGAGTATACCAAGGGACAATCTAATCGGTCAATTCTTTCGAAAGTTATCGTGCTCACAAACTAAAAATCTACAGACACACAGACAGACAGACAGACACATTTGTAAAAACACGTTTTTCGGGTTCAAGGGGTCCCAAAACGTGGACATTTGACAAAAACTGGGGGGGTCAAATTTTACACAAATCTAATACCTTCTCTGATGAGAATGTAAAAATTGTTTTGGTATTCTTTACAATTTGTTAAACCTCTTGAAATTTACTGAAATTACTAAAATCTTTTAATTTTTTAAAATCCCTTTAAATCTCTAGTTTTTAAAATTATGTAAATAATATAATCATAAAATGTAGTTAAATAAAAATTTTCATGAAAACTATCTTTTATATTTTCATATATAATCAAGTGTGAAAAATTTTGGAATTCCCCTATTTTTACCCGATGTTTGGTTTCAACGTAAAAAACTCTTCAATGCCCTGTTTCATTGTCAACAAATTTGTATTAATGAGATATTCCTATCTGTATCATTGCCCCATAAATGCCTAATACTAAAATTTTTATCAAAACTAGAAATGCCAACCAGGGCCTCGTCAGAACCCTATTTTAAAATAATTGCGGCAATTTTTGCACGGGACTGATATAACGCGATTTCACTTATATATCAAAGAATTTTAACGTCGAAATATCTGAGAATCTGAGAAAGTAGTTTAAATGAAATAAACAATTTAGCTACTCGATTGAATTCTTCCATAAAATATCTCTTTAATCTAGGTTGAGCTCTATTTTACATTTTATTTTTGTGCTACTATACAGTAAACCTCGCTTTCATTGCTTTCTTTGCGAACTCCGTACTCGTAACTGTATAGCTATAAAGGCTTCGCATGTGTAATATTTTAACCTTATCTGAATGCCAAGTTCTTGTTTAGCATAAGGATTTTTGTTTTGTCTACAAGCTAACATACAGCCTTTTTGTAGACGTTGCTTAGATCTACTCGTCCTACGAACAATTACACGCTTAATGTGCTAATTTAATCTCGGAAGGTTCCCGCATGTAATTTGTGAACGAGACCATTTATCATTTGTAGTACCCAATGAATTTAAACAAGATTTTAAAACAAGTAAGCGTTTCAAAGAGTATCGCTTACTTTTTACATTCTCATTTTTTTTACGAAAATTCAGTTTTATATAAAGGGGCGTTTAAATATCCTAATCTAATAAGATGAAGAAGAAGAAACGTTACAAGAAGAACATATAAGGGCATATCCACGAAAAGTGTCATTTTTCAGTCACCGTTGCATTATAGGCAAATCTGAACTTAAAATACAAATTAAACCGCACAAAAATTTACAGACAAACTCCCTGAAGTAGAAACAAAAGCTTACAGTCATTACAGAAACCCTCATAAAAAGATATAACACATAATCGGTGAATAAAATCCCAAAAATATACCTATGTAATATTTGTCACTACCTACGAATTGAGTGTTTTGCATGCTCGCAGGTTTTCCGCGTATGGTTTGAAAATTCTAAAAAAAATCATGCTAGTTCAGTAGAACATAGACTACTGAAATTTCATTGATTTGACACTGTACTTTGATTTATAACTCAGTAAGAAAATCTCAAAGTCGTGTCACCGCTTTCACGATTTAAATGTCCACTCCTGGGTCTGGAGCTGCAGAAAATGCGCGCAACCACCTAGGTCAAAAATCTTTCGATTTTTTGCTATATTTTGGTTGCCATTAGACACCACATAGGGGAAAAACGTGTGCTCTCAAAATTATAGAAGTATCACACATTCAAATATCGAAAATTTTGATTTTGTCGAAAAAATGTCCACCCCATCGTCGTACTTTACTCGAAAAATACTTGCAGCACACTTTTCTGTGCTCACGGAAATTAAGCAGTATGTTGGGGCGAAAAATTTTACCACATATAAAACTAAAATCGCAATGCGCGCAAAAGTTATGCCCAATTTAAGGCTAAAATGTCCACTCCAAATTTTTTGCGAAAATGTCCACTCCAGCGCCAACAGCTGTGCAAATCGCGCGCATCAAGTTAAGATTAAATTTTCTATTGGATTTAGTGTATTTCGGTTGCCAAAATACGTCCGCGAAAGGAAAATTGTGTGCCTCAAAAATCATGTGAATTATGTACAAATTACAGTTAAAAAAAGTAAAAAAATGATTTTTCTTCAAAAGTTAAATGCCTACAAAAAAATTTATTATACAAAAAAGTTCCGTTTTTTTTAAAGAAATAACTTTTGTAAAGACATTTTTTACAAAAGTTCAGAATATTTTGAAATATTACAAAAAATAGGCAAATAATGGAAAAATATTACTTTTTTCTGTACAATTACTTGTCTGAAAATATTTTTTGGACAAAAAAGTTTTTTTATTTGAAAAGAGAAGTTTTTCGCAAACTAACATTAGTTTAATCAAAATTAATAATAAAAAATCAATTTTTTATGAAATTTTCGGTAAGTAAAAGCGTCATTATTATAACAAGTTAAGCCTTTAATATCAAACTGAATTAAAGGAAAGTTGAAGAAAATATTTTTATTTTTTTTTTAATATTGGATTAAAAATATTAGTTTAATAATAAAAAACTATAATTGATACAATTTTTAACCAATTTTTAATCAGAGATAGAGTAATATTATTATATAGTATATTATATTGTATCTATATTGTAATTTTGATATCTAGTATCTATGATTTAATATAATTAAATACAATTTATCAGAATATTGTGTGATATAATAATTTATAACGTAATTAATAACTTACTACCAGTCTCAATTTAAAACCTATGCCTAACACCATGCAAACGCGACAATTATTTTGGCATCAGAAAGAGCCAACCACACTTCGACCACGCTTCTTGTCATGTATAAAATGTTTAAAAAAAGCTACATGTATTCATTTTTCTTTAAAACCATCTACGTATTTCACTGTACTTGAACACAAAACTAAGATTAGGCAGATTAGGCAGATTAGGCGAAAGAAACATACTAAAAATTAACTTTTACTTTTCTGTGATATTTCGCTATATTTTGAAAAATAATAAATAACATAATATATTTTCTGTTAACTGTTGAATTCTCGTTCCCTTATATTCCAAATGGTCAGGATATACACTTCAGTATTGGAAAAATAACTGACTTCGATTTAAAATATAAGATAGAGTATTATAACTAAAAATTTAGGAATAAAATTACGAATTTTTTAAGAAAAGTCCGCATTATTTAGTTTCAGATACTTTTTATATATTTGTAATCAAGAATAGAGTAATTTACACACTACTGAAAAGTATCCTGAACATTTAAGAAGGAAAAACAATCCTATTTCACCTTCAATTTCAAAAATATTATTAATTCAATTAAATTGATGGACTTATTTGTTTCAATATTTTGTGCAAACTGCGCGCATGCGCAAAGTTATTTACCACCCTAAAAAATGACTTTCTATATGTATATGTAGAATGTAGGAAAAAAGTTTGAAAAGTGTGCTTTAAAATTTATTTTTTAACTTTTTTTTGAGAGAAAATGATACTTTTCGTGGATATGCCCATAAAGAAAATATAGTGTAAAATACAATTACAAAATGAAAATTACTCCAAATATCATTTATCAAAAAATAGAGCTTTTATACGAAACAAATTTAAATGAAAACAACTAATTTAAGATAATTAAACAATTTTTTGTCTCCTTTATAGCTTTTATTCTCGACTTCGAGGAAAATAATCCACGACATTCAAGTCAATTGAGAGAAAATAAATTCTTCTCACTAATTGATACAAATTAATCAAAACTAATGTAAAATGGATGCAATATAATGCATAACACAATTCTTGCGATTGATGCGATCGCATCAACCTCATATGCATATTACATGATTTGTACACTCGACCACCATCAATTATTATCATTACCTGTCATTGCATAATCAAAATGACATGTTCATATGTGTATTGTGTTGCATTATGTGTTTAGGTATTCTCATGCACGAGACAACATTTATATCAGCATTTGCCATCATATGAGAAATGCTAGTAGTGCTACAGTGTCGGACGTATTGTCAGACATGAAATGTTCGTCCTACTGCAAACGTTTACTGAAACTCAAGTTAAAGAGGTGTTTGCGGACTTCTCATTTAAATGAAATGTTTTTTTTTCTTTTTGGGTTTTTTTTTTAAAGTCAACCGTATGTGTGTAACTGAAACTACCCACATCGTTATGTGCTAAAAGCAAACAAGCGATTCGTAAAGCACAATTTTTTGCTGGTCTGAATGAGGTTTTATTGTATTTTATATAAAGTCTTTGAAACAAAAGTAAAAAGCTTCGGAAAAGTTAAAATAAAGGTAGGGACATTGGTAGAGTGTTCTGAGTATTTAATGTACAATAAACCACACTTCCGCATAGCTTTTATATTTAGAAGCTTTTATACATGCACAAGGACGCTTTTTTTGAATTTCAACATTATCGTTTTCCCGATAACGAATCGTATTGGTTTCATATTAAGAACTGACGCTTCAGTATCTATTCACTGTCCACAAATGTGAAAATAAATGTCGATCCTCAATTCCTCATTCAGTAAACTCTTAAACCCGATGAATCGTTAGTAAAATGCATTACTACACTCCACTTGTTTCGAGATGCATTTCAAACACTACACTTCAGACGGATTTAAAGTAAATCATTCTACATCTTTAGTGTAGAAATTATGTATTATTCCATATTATGATAACATTTACTTTTTTAACAAAGTGAGCACAAGAATAAAAAAAAGTCTGCCTCTGCTTCGCGGGTTTATACATTCTCTTTTCATGTCGTGCGAAGAACGACATGAAAAGACATATTATATACGCATATACATAATATGTATATACAAGAAAAGTCAAAAGTGAAAGCAATAAAAGTTGGGAAATAAAAGAAAGCCCCATACTCGGATTAAAGCTTTCAATTAAGAAAATACGGATGTGAAAAGTAGCTGAAAATACCGTATATAACTGTCGTTTCAGTTCCTCCTGTATTTGAAGGCACAAAAGCTTCGCGTCACGGGCAGTAGCGAATGAACAAGTAATAAAAGTCACGGCACACTTTTCTTTTTTAACTAAGAGAAGTCTACCACCAAAGGTTCTCAACGCTTTTTATATCAGAGGTAAAATATATTGCCGATTATTCTCGTTTAATAATCTATTTTTTAAACTATTTCTTTCCCTATTTTACTTGCATTGTTTAGCTACAACATTTTTTATAAATACATAGAAAAATAGTACCCCGGTTAATATTTAATATAACTAGTAGACCAACACGCGCGACTATTTGTTTAATTTCTTACAGCTCGGTTCTGTTTCACAATATTTTTCACGATTAAAACGAAAACTACTCATCCTATTGAAAAATGGTCAAAGGAGAACTTGTAGATCTTTTTAAGACGAATAACTATGTTCCTTATAATTTTCTTTGCATCTCGCGTTATTTGGCTCAAAATTTGAATTTTCGATTTTTTAAGGAAATTAAAAAAGTTGTTATGCCTATCCTATAGGGTGTTCAAAAAGAAATATTTTGTATCTTTAGAATTTTTTTCATATCGTGCGTTGTTTGGCTTCTAATTTAAGTTTTCTTTCATTTTTTTGGATTTTCAAAATGTTATAAGTCTTTCAATTTTTTTTTCATCCAAAAAAGTCATTAGGAAAAATTGTTCCAATTTTTGAGTACTACAAACATCCGTCTTTAGAATTTTTAAATTAAAAAAAAATTGGTTTCAAAATTTTTCAAAATGCTTCAACTTTTTGAATTTTTATACAAAATGGCTGGCCAACGAACTTGACCTTTATTTTGGAACACTAAAAGAGTATACCAAAGGCAAATCCAATCGGTCAATTATTTTGAAAGTTATCGTGCTCACAAACTAAAAATCTACACACACACACACACACACACACACACACACACACACACACACACATTCGTAAAAACATGTTTTTCGGGTTCAGGAGGTCCCAAAACGTGGACATTTGACAAAAACTGGGGGGGTCAAATTTTACACAAATCTAATTTTCAAGTGATTTTTACGAAGTTCTATAGATTTTTAGGATTTTAAAAATATTTCGTGGAATTTTAAGGTATTTCAGGATATTTCGCGGAATTTTAACGGAATTCGAGAAATTTCAAGAGAATTTTTAAAGATAAGCAATTTTAAGGGATTTAAAATTTTTTAAAATTTTGAGGAATATTAAGAGGTTTCTAAGAACTTTAAGAGATTCCAACGAATTTTTCGTAAAATTTTAAGTGATTTGAAAAGATTTCTGAGTGTTTTAAGAGATTTTAAAGGATTTTAAATGCTTTGAAATTTTGGAGGTTTCTAAGAACTTTAAGAGATTCCAACGAATTTTAAGCGATTTCGAAGGTTTTCGTAAAATTTTAAATGATTTGAAAAGGTTTCTAAGTGTTTTAAGAGATTTTAAGGAATTTTAAATCGTGTTGTGAAATTTCGAGGAATTTTAAGACATTTCAAAAGGTTTCAAAGAATTTTAAGGGACTTTAAGGAATTTTAAATGTTACAATAAAATTTACTGGAATTTTAAAAGGTGTCAAGAGATTTTAATAATTTTAAGGGATTTTCTGGTTTTTAAAGGATTTTATAGAATTTTCAGGATTTCATGGAATGTAACGAGATTTCTAACAATTTTAATGGATTTTAAAGGACGTAAAGAGACTTTAAATGTTATCGTAGTATTTAAAAAATTTCAAGAAGTTTCTTATGGGAATATTAAGAGGTTTTCACGAATTAAAAAAAATTTCAGGAGTTTTTTATGAGTTTTAAAATATTTTAAAGTTTGTCAGATAATTTTATTGAGAGATTTCAAAAGAATTTCTATACATATATGATTTTTAAAAGAATTTATAGAATTTAAAAGGATTTCGAAGGTTGTTGTAAACTTTTAAGGGATTTTATGAGATTGTTCTATTTATTAAAATATTTTGTAGAATTTTTAAGCATTTCATGAAATTTGATATGATTTCTAAAGATTTTAAGAGATTTTAAATGTTAAGAAATTCCAAGAGGTTTTTATGAATATTTAGAGACTTTTGCGAATTTTAACTTGGATTTCAACAGATTTATAATTTTAATGATTTTTCTGGATTTTTAAGAGATTTCAAGAGGTTTTTGGGATTTTTAAGAAATCTTAACGAATTTTAAACAATTTCGAAGGTTTTCATGAAAATTTAAGTGATTTAAAAAGGTTTCTGAGTGTTTTTAGAGAATTTAAGAGATTTTAAATCTTATGAAATTTCGAGGAATTTTAAAAGATTTCAAAGCGTTTCAGAGAATTTTAAGGGACTTTAAGGAATTTTAAATGTTGTAATATAATTTTCATGAATTTTAGTAGAAGTAGTCAAGAGATTTTAATAATTTTCATTGAATTTCAAGAGGTTTTTGGGAGTTTTAAGAAATCATAACGAACTTTAAGGTAGTTCCAAGTTTTTCCTGAAATTTTTTTGCGCCATTAGTTTGTTTTTCTTCTTTCAACTTCAAAAAAGTATAAAAATAAGTGAAAATAAGAAAGTGTAGATATCGACCAAGATTGAAAACCACTGGTAGAAGTGGTACCTTTTGTTAGCTTCTTTTATTCTTTGCCGAGAAGTTCTTACAATACTTATTCGCAAACCACAGGCTATTTTTGAATTACACTGGAATGAAAGGTGAAAAGGTATCTTGACAGACAGGGGTTGTCACGCTTCCAACTTTAGTTATATATATATATATATATATATTGTAGAATAAGGGCAACTTTTTACTTTGCGAATATATCAAACTTGAGATAGTTTTGGAGCTTATTTGAAAAGTTTTCTCTAATAAAAATGAAAAGGAATTATTATATACGATGAAGAATATTTCTCTTTGGGGTCAAGTGTTTAAATTATGAAAGTATGTTGTAACACAAAGTCTAGAAGTGTTGCTGCTAATTAACCTAATTTTAACACTCAGCGAGAAATGGATATTAAACATACATAATCCTAAGATCGCAGTATACGAAAATGTATAATCTACTTATAAAATCAGTGCGACATAATTTACTTCATAGAAACAAGATAATTCACATTTATAATCCAAAGGTGTACTTTCTTATAAATATTAAACCAACCCCTAATTTTTGCATTGTTATTATTATTATTATTATTATTATTATTATTATTGTTATTATTATTATTTTTGTAATACAGATGTTTCAATAACCAATCTTTTGAGAAAATATGTCGTGACAATTGTAGACAAGGTATATTCCTTAGACTGGGAAAGGAGATAATTAAAAACATTTCTGACTAAAATTAAACTTGAAATGAGATTACTAATTCTGTTCTGCTCTTTCACCTTTTATACTGCGCTTCCTCAAAGTCTTATTTAAACCTAATCCTCATTTTCTCACCAGTGCTGGCCCATTTCTTTTTCCTCTCGCTTTAGTCATTTTCTCGTAAATCTTATTCTACTCCATTCGCCACATCGCAAGGAGATTAATCCGCCTGACATAATGACCGTTATCGCTCAAACTTAGAAGTTAACGGTCTCTGTGCGCATCGCGGTAATTTCGTAGTCTCCCTTTTACATCTTCCCTGCTTCTTTAATCAGAATAATCAAATAAGAAGATCACTAAAGAATTGATGGTTTCTAGGAAGAGAATTTGTAAGCTTATTAGTCCTCTCAATTAGAAGAGATTTAAGTCAAACAAAGAATCTTTACTATTATTCATTATGGGTATTAAAAGTCTGAGCTACATCATTTTTTATTTTTGATCGACTTGTATTGCGGATTATTTTCTTCCCTTATGAACTTAATGAATGATAAAGGAACGATGTAAGGGCGAAGATTAATAGATATATTTATAATTATTGTTCTACATTTTATAATTTTTATTTTATTGCATGAAATTTCAAACACTATAATGTTAATAATATTTGATTTTATATAATATTTAGTTATAAGCTGGAAGTTTTTTTTTATAAAAAAACTTATACTTTTTTATAAAAAAAAAGCTTATACTTTTCAGACTGAAAATTCAATTAAAAAAAAATCATGTGTTTTTTGTCACCAGGCACGTATTTTATTTATAAAAATAATTTTTCATTTCCTCTGGATGATGGTTCTGACACTCTTATTGTGAGTATATTGACAGTAGTGGTTGAGTTTTGATCGAAAGATGGAGAGCAAACTTATACGAGGATAAAAATCTATGTAGTGGTAGGATAAGAGACAATACATAAGCTTCTCATACTGACTTGAAGAGCACATGAACAAGTTGGATCACTTCACAACTTTACTTACTCTGCAGTGGCATTATGTGGTTAAAATAAATTTGAAAACAATTATTGCAGCATATATAGACAGTTACTTCAAAGTTTACGCAGAAAAGAAGTTGGAAATAATTTTTCATCTCTTCTAAAATCTCTCAATCTGAATTAATTAAATCTTAATAATCAATAATAGCTTCTTACTAAATTCAAGTAGTGTTTTCATCATATATATATATATAGATCCTATCTTAAAAATCTGCCCGCTTCGCGGGCACATTCTCATCGCGCGCTTCGCGCGCGGCTCGCTTCGCTCGCAAAAATGAGCGCGCCTACGGCGCGCGGGGGGTCGAATATAGTTCGATCGTCGCGCTTCGCGCTCCGATATATATACACGTCGCGCTTCGCGCTCCGTGTTGCGCGCTTCGCGCGCTTGTGCCCTTAGTGAAGCTTGCGCTTTACAGGACGCTTAAAGATATATGTTTTTTTTTTAATTTAATTAAATTACATAATTTATATTTTTATATTTTAATTTATTTTTGTATATTTGTAATTTATATTTTTAAAAATTTAATTAAATTAAATTAAATTACAGCTTTGAATGCAAAATTTAACTAATTTACTTAAGGTTCTATCGACCTTAAGGAGCACATTCTCATCAGGGCACTCGCGCTTCGCGCTCGATATTTGATTTAAAGCTCGCGCTCCGCGCTCGGCTCTGTTTAACAATATTTTTCACGATTTAAACGAAAACTACTCATCCTATTGAAAAATGGCCAAAGGAGAACTTGTAGATCTTTTTAAGGCGAATAATTATATTTCTTATCATTTTCTCTGCATCTCGCGTTTTTTGGCTCAAAATTTGAATTTTAGATTTTTTAAGGAAATTCAAAAAGTTGTTATGCGGATCTTATAGGGCGTTCAAAAATAAACATTTTTCATCTTTAGACTTTTTTTCATATCGTGCGTTGTTTGGCTTCTAATTTAAGTTTTCTTTCATTTTTTTGGATTTTCAAAATGTTATAAGTCTTTCAATTTTTTTTTTATCCAAAAAAGTCATTAAGAAAAATTGTTCGAATTTTTGAGTACTACGAACGTGCGTCATTAGAATTTTTAGAAAAAAAAAAAAGTGGTTTCAAAATTTTTCAAAATGCTCCCACTTTTTGAATTTTTATCCAAAATGGCTGGCCAACGAACTTGACCTTCATTTTAGGACACTTAAAGAGTATACCAAAGGACAATCCAATCTGTCAATTCTTTCGAAAGTTATCGTGCTCACAAACTAAATATACAGACACACAGACAGACAGACAGACAGACAGACAGACAGACAGACAGACAGACACATTCGTAAAAACATGTTTTTCGGGTTCAGGGGGTCCCAAAACGTGGACATTTGACAAAAACTGGGGGGGGGAAATTTTGCACAAATCTAATACCTTCTCTGATGAGAATGTAAAAAAGTGGTTTAACGAAATGTCCCGAAAATATTGCATACATTGTTGTTGCAAAACTGATTGGCTTTTGAATTACTTTTGAAGTTGAATGAAGAAAAAAAAAAGTAATGGCGCAAAAAAATTTCATGATATTTAAAATTTCGATATCCCTTACAATTCGTTAAGATATTTGTTAAAATTCCCAGAAACCTCTTGAAATTTCTTAAAAATCCACAAAAACCATTAAAATCATAAATCTCTTGAAATCCAAGTTAAAATTCGCAAGAATCTCTAAAAATTCCTAAAAACCTCTTGTAATTTCAAAACATTTTGAAATCTTTTAAAATCTTTAGAAATTTTATAAAATTCCATGAAATCTTGAAAAATTATACAAAACTTTTTAAAAATTAGAAAAATCTCGTAAAATCCCTTAAAATTTTACTACAACCTTCGAAATCCTTTTAAATTCTACCAATTGTTTTAAAAATCATCTATGTATAGAAATTCTTTTGAAATCCTTCAATGAAATTACCTAACAAACTTTAAAATTTTTTAAACCTCATAAAATATTTTAAAACTCATAAAAATCTCTTGAAATCTTTAAAAATTAGTGAAATTCTATTTAAATTCCCAGAAACTTCTTAAAATTCTTTAAATTCTACGACGTGTTACGTCCTTTAAAGTCCATTAAAATTATTGAAAATCTCATTAAATTCCATGAAATCCTTAAAATTCTATACAATCTTTTAAAAATCAGAAAATCACTTAAAATTATTAGAAATCTCATAAAATTTCATAAAATTCTTAATAATTCCAGAAAATATTTTTGAAATTATTATAATCTCTTGACTTCTTTTACAATTCTTGGAAATTTTATTGTAACATTTAAAATTCCTTAAACTCTCTTAAAATTCTTTGAAATCTTCTGCAATCTCTTAAAATTTCTCAACAATTCACAACAGGATTTAAAATTCCTTAAATTCTCTTAAAACACTCAGAAACCTTTTCAAATCACTGAAAATTTCATGAAAACCTTCGAAATTGCTTAAAACTCGTCAAGATTTCTTAAAACTCCCAAAAACCTCTTGAAGTCCTTTAAAAAATCCACAAAAATCATTAAAATTATAAATCAATTGAAATCCAAGTTAAAATTCGCAAAAGTCTCTAAAAATTCATAAAAACCTCTTGGAATTTCTTAGCATTTAAAATCTTTTAAAATCTTTATAAATCTTATCAAATTCCATGAAATATTTAAAAATTCTATAAAATCTTTTAATAATTAGAACAATCTCATAAAATCCCTTAAAAGTTTACTAAAACCTTCGAAATCCTTTTAAATTCTACCAATTGTTTTAAAAATCATATATGTATAGAAATTCTTTTGAAATCCTTCAATAAAATTACCTAACAAACTTTAAAATTCTTTAAACCTCATAAAATATTTTAAAACTCATTAAATTCCATCAAATCCTTAAAATTTTATACAATCTTTTAAAAATCAGAAAAATTCGCTTAAAATTATTAGAAATCTCATAAAATTTCACGAAATTCTTAAAAATTCCAGAAAATATTTTTTAAATTATTATATTCTCTTGACTTGTTTTAAAATTCTTGGAAATTTTATTACAACATTTAAAATTTCTTAAAGTCCCTTAAAATTCTCTGAAACCTTTTGAAATCTCTTAAAACAACCCAACATGTTTTCAAATCACTTAAAATTTCCCGAAAACCTTCAAAATCGCTTAAAATTATTAGAAATCTCATAAAATTTCACGAAATTCTTAAAAATTCCAGAAAGTATTTTTAAAATTCAATCTCTTGACTTGTTTTAAAATTTTTGAAAATTTTATTACAACATTTAGAATTCCTTAAAGTCCCTTAAAATTCTCTGAAACCTTTTGAAATATCTTAAAACACCCAGAAACCTTTTCAAATCACTTAAAATTTCACGCAAACCTTCGAAATCACTTAAAATTCGTGAAAACCTTTTAAAATTCCCATAAACTTCTTGAAATTCATTAAATTCTACGATAAAATTTAAAGCCCTTTTACATCCTTTAAAATTCATTAAAATTGTTAGAAATCTCATTAAATTCCACAAAATCTTTTAAGGATCATAGAAATCTTTTGAATTCTCTTAAAATTCCTCGAAATTTCACGAAAACATTAGAAATCGATTAAAATTCGTTGGGAAACCTCAGAATATTCCTCACAATTTCAAAACATTTAAAATCCCTTAAAATTCCTTAGCTTTAAAAATTCTCTTGCATGAATGCCGTTAAAATTCCGTAAAAGATCCTGAAATACCTTAAAATTCTACGAAATCTTTTAAAGATCCTAAAAATCTCAAGAACTTCGTAAAAAAATCACTTAAAAATCAATAAATTTTAATTGGTTTTGGAATAATATGAACATTTGAAGTTGTAAGAAGTAAAATAAGTAAACATATATAGCGCGCGTGTTGGTCTGCTAGTTATAGTAAAAAGTTACTAACTTAATTAGTAGCAAGAACTCAATGGATTGGTAACTAAATTATATTTAAACACTCAAATATTTTACAATCGCGAGTGTAATTAAATTAATAAATCTCTTTATAAACATAAAGAATTTAAGAGATAAAGAAGCTTTCTACAACTTTATGAAACTTCAACATTTTCAAATTTGGAAATTGTGATCAATGTAATATTTACACATGTCAGAATTCTTCAGTTTGGTATTTTTAATTTTGTATAACAAGTCTAAAAGCTTGGTATGTGGAATGTGTGAATGTATGTGTGGATGAGTGTGACTAAGTGTGTGTGTGATAAGGACGAGACCGAGAGATAGGGGAATGAGAGTAAAGGATCGAGGAGAGTCTCAATCCTGACATGGCCGAAAGAAGAGCTTTGTTAACTTGCTGTAATTAAATATAGAATAAGAGTGCGCTTCAATTCGTAAAATATCGGTGTCGCTTCGTGAATAATAAAATTCCATTAGTAAGTATTATAAAATTTTGTTAGTGTTTTAAATAATCCCAGGTTCTTCATATTTAATTCTATTTAATTTAGCCAGTAATTCAAGATTATGACATGAGTAAAAATATACAATAGCAAGACGTAGAGTTGTAAAGTTTTTGTGAAAATTGTGCAAAAAATTGTACAATTTGCTGACTTGTGTGGCCGGAAACGTTATATGTACTGCGCGTGATGATTGGCAACGGAAAAGGTTTTAGAGACGTGCCATTTTGTCTGTTGCATCTGGTCCGTTAGAGATAATGAAAAATAAATGAATTTTTAGATAATGAATAGATAATAATAATAATATAATAATAATAATAATAATAATAATAACAGAGATAATGAATTTTTCTGCCTTTAAACGTATTTTGCACTTTATCAGGCAATTTTTAGTCCTAGAAATCAGATAATTGGTTGCAGGTACAGTGATGCATTTACGTGTGAGTGAGCTTTAAACACGCGATTCTGTACAATGACATTTTGGCCGGGGCGAACTTCATTTAATCTTGTTTTGCGAACTTTACAGAGGAGAGAGAGAGAGAGGCTATAGTTTCAGTGGGTTTCGTCGTCACGACCGCAGGCAGATTAGATTCTGCCCAGTCCCGTCATGAAAGCCAGAAACCGGGAGCTTGTTTGTTTTATTCGCGAGGGAGCGTGCCGTGAATTTGTACATCAAATTATAACAGTTAATAAAATAAAATACATAAAAATAATAAAGCAGAAACAGAGGATCTATAAAGATTAAATAGTAAAGCAGTCGAGAAGGAGAGAGAATATATTTTTCTCTATTATAACCAATAAAAAAAAAGAAGAAGAAGAAAGAGATACATTTATATATAATTAATTGAATTAAATTATAATTATTATATTGGTTACGTCCGCCAAAAATAAATAATCAAAGAGTGTCGGGCGCCAGATCTTCACGATCGATTAATAAAGAACCGAATAAATCGAAATCGAAATAATAAAAAGAAGAACAATTGGCGGTACCTCTGGCTAGTCGTCGTGACGGTTAGGTAGAGAGGGGTGGGACGAAAGAAAATAGCCAATTATATTAGAAAATAATAAAAACGGGAAATACAAAATAATTTACAAGTTTATTCAATAAAAATTGAAGTTATTTCAAAATTAACAAAATTAAATAAATGTCCGACAAAAGAGTAATACAATAACAAAAGTAGGGTTAGACAGACATAAATAAAAAAAGATTACTAATTTAGATAATTAGTATCTTTCGTCCTTTTACTTATCTAGATTGGATATGGACAAAATAACAGAACGCAATTTAAGTTAAATAAAAAGGGATTGTCTAAACAAAATTGGGAAACAGAAATATAAATACTAGATACAAAATAAATGCAATAAATCAAATAAATAAAGGAAAAGGGGGGTCATTAAAAATCAAAATAAAAGGGACTGACTAGAAATCACTAAATAAATTAGATGATGCAATTCAGTAGAGCCATTGTGAAACAATACAATGCAATTCTAGAGAAGCATCATCAAGACACAAATTAGAAAATATAATTCTTCAGAATCACCATAAAATAATATGATGCAATCCTGAAGAACAATCATTAAATACAAAGACAAAATAAAATGAAT
>CAJFCO010018475.1:541137-552458 GCA_904066015.1 Synergus gifuensis
TAAAATCCTAGAGCGCTCAAGGTTGGTCAGGAACGTACTGCCGATCATATGAGCCTCCTGCACTAGGCTTTCCAAATAATTTTTGAAAAGACAAGGACGAAACCTTCCGAAGAAATAGAAACTCAAGGGTTCACATAAAATGACATGCAGAAAGGCAAACGCATCAGTCACATCCCATGACAATTATTAAGAATGGGCATGTGGAAAGGCGGGAAACACAACATTCTCATGCATCACATGATTTTTATCCAAATTCTTGGGGTACGGTCAGTAGCAAGGATAGGATAGGTGCCTGGGTGCAGCAGTAGATTGGGCGGGAGAGTTTGAATTACCAAGTTCTTTCAAGTTGTTGAAGGCGTCCCAAAAACATCTCAAAGTCCTTTGGTGCTCCAAATTAGTTAATGATAATGTAATTTAAGTCCATTAGTTATGTTAATTCCATATTTTCCGAAATATATTCGGTTATTTCCAAAATGATATGATACATGGTAAGGTAGGGATCTTCCAGAACTCGTGCGATAGAGGTTACATGAAAATAGATAAAAATAACGTAATGAGTAACTAATATTAAATAAAGTAATTTTGAACCATATCCAATCTGCGAAATGTGCAACTATCAGAGCTGAATAACACAATTGAATGAATTTTCTTTAATAAAAATTAAGTTTGTGACTTGCAAAATTTTGCAACGTCACACTATTATATTCTATGTTGAGAAAATTAGGAATCTTTCGACTTTCGACTAAAATATCGTCCTTTCAAGTATTCAACTCAATGGAACTTTTCAAATTTTAAACTATCTGATATGCGGCTATAAAAACTCAGGTTTCATACATTTTCCTATAAAAGTTCCCTACGTACTTGTGTCAACTATCTAGCTTTTATGCATATTCCAATGAAGAATTTTCACAGTTTGGAGACAAATTTTAAACGAACTAGCAGACCAACAGGCGCGCTATGCGCATGGTTTATTTATTTATTTACTTACAACTTCAAGTCATGAAAAAATTAATGAAATTTTGCTGATTCTAATTAAGAGAGTAATAAGTTTGAAAAAATAATGTATCCGAGATTTTAGGGACATTTCGTTATATCATTTTTTTATAGAGGAATTTCAAGAGGTTTCTAGGAATTTTAATAGATTTTGAACATTTTTAAGTGATTTTATGAAGTTCTAAGGATTTTTAGGATTTTAACAAGATTTCCTAGAATTTTAAGGTATTTCAGGATATTTCGCGGGATTTTAACTGAATTCGAGAAATTTCAAGAGAATTTTTAAAGCTAAGGAATTTTAAGGGATTTTAAATGTTTTGAAATTTTGAGGAATATTAAGAGGTTTTTTTTTAGAACTTTAAGAGATTCTAACGAATTTTAAGCGATTTAGAAGGTTTTCGTGAAATTTTAAGTAATTTGAAAAGGTTTCTGAGTGTTTTAAGAGATTTTAAGGGATTTTAAATCTTGTTGTGAAATTTCGAGGAATTTTAAGACATTTCAAAAGGTTTGAAAGAATTTTAAGGAACTTTAAGGAATTTTAAATTTTACAGTAAAATTTCATGGAATTTTAAAAGATGTCAAGAGATTTTAATAATTTTAAGAGCTTTTCTGATTTTTAAGAGATTTTATAGAATTTTCAGGATTTCATGGAATATGACAAGATGTTTAATAATTTAAATTATTAGAAATCTATATAAAATAAATTTAAAAAATCTATAAAGTCTATTTAAAAAATTATAAAAATCTATATAAAAGAAATTTTATAAAATCTTTTCATTATATCAGAAAAACTCCATTCAAATTTTTATGGACTTTAAAGGACGTAACGAGAGACGCTATCGTAGAATTTAAAGAATTTCAAGAAGTTTCTGATAATTTGAATAGGTTTTCACGAATTTTTAAAGATTTCAAGAAATTTTTATGAGTTTTAAAATATTTTATGAGGTTTAAAGAATTTTAAAGTTTGTTAGGTAATTTTATTGAAAGATTTCAAAAGAATTTCTATACGTATATGATTTTTAAAATATTTTGTAGAATTTAAAAGGATTTCGAAGGTTATCGTAAAATTTTAAGGGATTTTACGAGATTTTTCTAATTTTTAGAGACTTTTGCGAATTTTAATTTGAATTTCAAGAGGTTTTTGGGAGTTTTAAGAAATCTCAACGAATTTTAAGCAATTTCGAAGGTTTTCATGAAATTTTAAGTGATTTGAAAAAGTTTCTGAGTGTTTTAAGAGATTTTAAGAAGGGATTTTAAACTCTGTTGTGAAGTTTCGAGGAATTTTAAGACATTTCAAAAGGTTTCAAAGAATTTTAAGGGACTTTAAGAAATTTTAAATGTTACAATACAATTTCCTGAAATTTTAAAAGAAATCAAAAGATTTTATTAATTTTAAGGGATTTTCTGATTTTTAAAGGATTTTATAGAATTTTTAGAATTTCTAATAATTTTAATGGATTTTAAAGGACGTAAAGAGATTTTAAATGTTATTGCAGAATTTTAAGAATATTAAGAAGTTTCTGATGGGAATATTAAGAGGTTCTCAGAATTTAAAAAAATTTCGAGAGGTATTTATGAGTTTTAAAAGGATTTTAAAGTTTGTCAGATAATTTTATTGAGGGATTTCAAAAGAATTTCTATACATATATGATTTTTAAAAGAATTGGTAGAATTTAAAAGAATTTCGAAGATTGTAGTAAAATTTTAAGAGATTTTATGAGATTGCGTTTTAATTATTAAAAGATTTTATAGAATTTTTAAAGATTTCATGTAATTTGATAAGAATTCTAAAGATTTTATGAGATTTTAAATATTAAGAAATTCCAAGAGGTTTTTATGAATTTTAAGAGATTTTTGCAAGAGATTTATAATTTGAATGTTTTTTGTGGATTTTTAAGGGATTTCAAGAGGTTTTTGGGAGTTTTAAGTAATCTTAACGAATTTTAAGCAATTTCGAAGGTTTTCATGAAATTTGAAGTGATTTGAAAAGGTTTCTGAGTGTTTTAAGAGAATTTAAAGGATTTTAAATCTTATGAAGTTTCGTTGAATTTTAAGAGATTTCAAAGTGTTTCAGAGAATTTTAGGGAATTTTGTGAATTAAGGAATTTCAAATGTTGTAATATAATTTTCAGGTATTTTAAAAGAAGTTAAGAGATTTTAATAATTTTCAAAGTATGTTATTGAATTTTAAAGAATTTTGTGAAATTTTATGAGATTTCGAATAATTATAAGGGATTTTCTGATTTTTAGAAGATTTTATAAAATTTTAAGGATTTCATGGAATTTAATGAGATTTCTAATAATTTTATTAAATCTTAGAGGACATTAAAGGACTTTAAATGTTATCGTATAATTTACAGAATTTCAAGCAGTTTCTAAGAATTTTAAGAAGTTTTCACGAATTTTAAAAGATTTCAAGAGATTTCTGTCAGTTTTAGAGTATTTTATGGGGTTTAAAGAATTTTAAAGTTGTCTGGTAATTTTAATGATTTCTCTAATTTTTAAAAGATTTTATAGAATTTTTAAGGATTTCATGAAGTTTGATAAGATTTCTAAAGATTTTAAGAGATTTTAAATGTTAAGAAATTCCAAGATGTTTTTGGAAATTTGTAGTTTTACGAGTTTTAACTTGGATTTCAAGATATTTATGATTTTAATCATTTTTGTGAATTTTTAAGTAATCTTAACAAATTTGAAGGTATTTCCAAGTTTTGCCTGAAATTTTTTTGCACCATTAGTTTGTTTTTGCTCTTTCAACTTCAAGTCATTCAAAAGCCAATCAGGTTTGCAACAACAATGTATGCGAGATTTTCGAAATATTTCGTGACACCACTTTTTTAAGATAGGACGATAGCAGGAAATGCAAAAACTGGGCCACGTCAACGCCGGGGATTCAGAAAGAAATTATTGTAAAAATTTATTAATCTTTCTTTACTCAGGACTTTGAAACTATCAGCTTGAGAGATACTTGAAAATGGCAGATTAAAACTGTTCATATCTGCTGCATAAGATACACTTTAATCCTGTAGACATAGCCCTCGAGTTACGTTAGTAAACAAACTCAAGCAAGAAGCGCTCGAGTTTTGGTTGAACCATTTCGTTCAATAACGTACGAATACATAGATAATATCATCTGCCATCTTATACTTGGTTTGTTTGAAATTAATTTGCAAGATCAGTTCCTGCAAATCCTGGGGCTTTATTAAATTTAAGGCTGCGGAATGTGGATATGTCTGTATAGACGGACGAATTAGACAAAATATAAAAATCATATATCAGGTGATCGATTACGTAACTTTTCATTTTCACTTTCACTTTCATTTTTTAGTTTTCCACTTTTTGATTTTCACTTTTTCCAAATACATGCTATCTATTTAGTAGTTTTCCTTACTAATTGAATTGTACACAATGAATTGCAAATTTAATCTGCTAATATATTAAAAATATAAATTATATTATATTATAATAGGTAAAAAGAATTCTTGCTAATTTTCCCAATGACTTGGACGCAGTTTCTTTTCATATAATTATGTTATTAAAATTTTTTAATCATAAGTCTGATCTTTTTTGGAGAAGTAAATTTTCTAAAAGGAAAATAATTAATAGAAATTTCTTAAATTTCAGGTGGACTTGCAACCTCGTGAGAATGCGGGACCGGCTTTCATGGTACATGGTCTTCCTGATTCTACCGACAATTTTACTGGCTCGGTCCCTCGATAAAGGTAAATTTCCAATTTTCTTCCTTTTCACGCTTCCGTCGCAACCAGTCGAGAAATGCAGTGAATACATATTTAACGAACCGTACCACAACTTTCCATAGAAATAAAACTAGTTGCAAAGCAGCCGTGTGTGCAGTGTGCACATGAACACAATTAAAAATTGATCCTCCGTCTGCATTGTGTTCGTCAAAAATCATTGCAGTATTGAAAAGTGAAATTCAAAATAACAGAGCGATATTCAACAATTTTTATTTACTTTTATTTTATAATCTGCTTATTTAATCCCCAATGCTTGTGCTTTAGGAATTTTCTCGAAAGTGTTTCAAAATTACAGATGCATACTTTGGCAGAAAAAAGAAAAAATTGTAATCGTTAAAAAGTAGACATTAAAAATATATCCTGCAGGTAAGAGCGGTACGTTTGCATTTTTCTTTCAAAGAGAAACAAAAGAATGCACCACAACCGTGCGGAGCCTTAATAGACCATATAGTTCTTTTCTGTGTTAGTGGTCGAACGTCCCCTGAAGCAACTACTACTTCGCCCTGCAAAAGTTGGCACCACTTTACCTAAATGTGTGACAGCGACTAAAAAAGACTGCTGTAAACTTCAGAACAATGAGTTGGTGAAAACTCAAACAATCCCAACTTTTTCAAGTCTCATGTCGAGCAAATTAACTCTGGAAAGTAAATTCATATCTCTTTATGAAGAAATCAGTTTTCTTAGATAAATAAATAATTAAAATAGGTATTTATTTGATGCGAAGAGTTCAATGTCTTTTATGTAAAATAATAAGTAACAAGTTTCAACGAAAAACATTTAATCAAATTGAATCAAGTGATAATTGGAATATTGGAATCAAGATAATTATTGGAAATATGTAAATATTTGTCCACTTTAGAATAAATATGCCTTCAAAGGAAACGGTAAATTATTTATTTCGAAGAAAAAGAGTTCTTTTTCATTCAAATATACATATTTGATTGATGCACGGAGTTTAGATTGAGAAGATAAACATTTACATAGTATAAGTATCTACTCATACAGTCGAGTTGACTGATACTAAATTAAACATACACTGGGATAATACCGTTTAGAAAAATAAAGACAATTTAATAAAAAATAATTATTCTCTTTAATTCATTAATCAGGAAATGAAACGTTTTCACAAATTATAGTTACAACTAATTCCAAATTAGACTGAATACAAACAAAGGAACTAATGAAAAATTTTAAAATATAAATTATCTCGCGATATACGAGAGTACGCACCTCGTCAAGATGCCAGAAAGGGACTAAATTGCCCGCTAATGCGTGGGCCCGATCTTTATAAGTTCGCGACATTATTGTCACTCTCCTTCATTTCTCCTCCCTTCATTCCCATCGATGACCAATTCGCATGCTAAAATCTCGCGCGCAGCTTTGTCTCAAGCCTCCCGGCCACGTCTCCACATGTGTATGTATGAGTGATGCGTAAGTAAGGTGGGCTGAGAAGGAGAGGTCAAAGTGGAGAAGAGTAGAAGAAAATGAAATAGAGGGGAAGTCTTGCGAGTATGGTACTGAGGAAGAAAGCCAGAAAGAGAAAGAAAGAAAGAGGAGAGATTATGTTCACGCACGCAAGTATGCAATGTATACATGCGTGTGTATTCATGTGTAATGTGGAGATCCGTGCACGTAATCAAATTTACCCTGCTTCTAAGAAAACCTTTTTGATTTTCCCAGGTAATCTCGGCCACAGTCGAAACTGTGCACGAAAATGGCTGATAGTACATGGAGATTCTTCCATGCACCCTGAGACGCAGCGTACGGCTAAATTCCAACATTCTAGATCTCAATCGGATTTTAATTTTCAAATCCTCCCAATTTATTTGTAATTTAGTCAAAATCTTCAAAACTATTTTCCCTGTATAGCATCTTTTTCACAATCAAACTTTTCGCAGATCTTTATCAATCACTCAACGAGAAACGCAACTTAAAATTCGGAGATAAGTTCTGGAAACATCAACGAAGAAAAAAGTTTAAGTTCAAATTAACAAAGATAAATGTTAAACTACAAATTTCGCAATTACAAATTCACAGGTTTCTAAGAATCAACGCTGGTGGCCGATTTTGGTTTCAGTTTAGTCGCTGTTTATCCGATCACGCATGATTCGCAGTATTTGTACAAACTTCGCCTTGCTAAATTCGCGTTCAGAGTATCTTATGACTCTAATCTAAACAATCAAACCTACCGCATCTTTATTTCGCATGACAAACTCGGTGAAACAAAGAGACTTATTCCATATATATTTATAGATTAGTTTCGATAAGAACTGACAAATACGTTGAATTAAATCAGTTATATTTATTCGACTTAAGAAACTGTAAACGTTATTTACATTTTGAACACTCAATTCATTCTAAGAAGGTACTATTGTTTTAATTTTACTTGAAAAGTAGATTACGGGAGAAAAAACGTATTTGTCGATTCTTATTTTACCTAAATTCCTAAACATTTAAAGATACTTAATTCTATCCGAAACAGATACGAAATGTAATATATGTAGAAAAATGTTTGTCTATCACTTAGTGACAGTTGGAATCATATTGTCCTTTTTCATAATAATTTAAAATTTATGCATCTAATTAATTATAATCATGCAAATGTAAATAATATAATAATGATTAATTTTGATGGTAAATTAACTTGGTTTGATTCAAAAGTAATTTTCACTTAAGAAAATATAAAAAGGTTAAAGCATGCAATATTTTCCACGCGCTTGCGCGGTAGGCTGTGCAGAATTTGTATGGGGTTCTGACAGGGGCCTGGTCAGTTTTCCCTAATTTTGATGTGGCCCTAACCAGGTTAACTGGCAAGACCCACACAAGGCTTGTAACGCTTTGGCAGAATATTGCCCTACTTAAGGAAAACTGGCCAGGGCCTTTTCAGTTTACCCAAAAAATACCCTAGTAAATACCCCACCTAGGAAGAACTGGTCAATACCCCATCAGGATTAAAAACCAATTCTGTGGAATCATTATTCACAATATTTGGTTATTAAACTATTTCATTTTCTGAAAACAAATTTTGTAAGTATATGAACGGATTTTAAATGATATTAAAGAATTTTAGAGGAATTTAAAATTATTTCAAGTGGTTTTAAGGAATTTAAGGAGATTTCAAGAAATTTTAAGTGATTCTTAAAATTTAACAAAATTTAACAAATTAAGTAAAATTTAAAAATTTTACAATGTAAAATTGTAATTTGTTCCATTACAAAATGTAACAAATTTTACAAAATTTAACAAAATTTAACAAGTTATAAGACATCGGACTTTAAGAGATTTTAGTGAATTTTAAGAGATTTCAAGTGATTTTAAGGAATTTAAGAGAGTTTCAAGAAATTTTAAGTTTCTAAGATTTCAAAAATATAAAGATTTCCTAAAGGATTTCAGGAGAATTTGAAGCGTTGTAAATAGATTTCAAGTTATTTTAAAGAATGTTTAAAGATTTTAAGGGAGTTACACGATTTTAAATTAATTTACATATTTTGTTAATTTTTTCAATGGATTTTAAATAATATTGACAATTTTTAAAGGATTGTAAAAGAATTTCCAAGAATTTAAGGATTTCCAAGACTTCTCACAAAATTTTAAATGATTTTAGGGAATTTGAAGATATTTTAAGAGATTTAAAATATTTGGAAATATTGTAAGGGATTTTTAATGAAGTTAAAGATATCAAAGGATTTTAAAAGAAATATGAAAAAATTTAAGAATTTTTAAGAAATTTCATAGTTATTAAAACATGCCAAAGGATGTTTAAACATTTCAAGTGATTTTAAGGAATTTCAAAACTTTCAAAAAATTGTAAAATAACTTCCAATAATTTAAGGATTAAAGAGATTTTAAGGAGATTTTAAGAAATTTTAAGTGATTCTAGGGAATTTAAAATGATTTCGAATGAATGTAAAAATTTTCCAGAGCTTTCACGAGATTTAGAAAATTATAAGATATCATAAAGAACCCCTTAAGAGATTTTAAGTGATTTTAAGGAATTCAAGAGGGTTCCAAGAAATTTCAAGTGATTCTAGAGAATTTAAAAGGATTTTAAGATATTTTCCTAGGTTTCAAAAATATCAAAATTTCCAAAAGGATTTCAGGAGAATTTGAAGGGACATAATTAGATTTAAAGTTATTTTAAAGAATGTTTAAAGAATTCAAGGGATTTTTTTCAGATTTTACATTAATTTTACACATTTTTTTAATTTTCTCAAGGAATTTTAAATGATACTGAAAATTTTTAAAGGATTGTAAAAAAACTTCCAAGAATTTAAGGATTTCCAAGACTTTTCACAAAATTTTAAATAATTTTAGGGAATTTAAAGATACTTCAAGAGATTTAAAATATTTGTAAATATTGTAAGGGATTTTTAATGAAGTTAAAAAATATCAAAGGATTTTAACAGAATATAAAAAAATTAAAGAATTTTCAAGAAATTTCAGAGTTATTAAAGCATGCCAAAGAATGTAAGGATTTTCAAGAGCTTTCACGAGATTTAAAAAATTATAAAATATCGTAACAAATTCTAAAGATTTCAAGTGAATTTAAGGAATTTCAAAACTTTTAAAAAAGTTTGAAAATTTTGAAGTAATTTGAAAATAAAAGAATAGTTTAGTATTCTTTAAAATTTGTTAAACCTCTTGAAATTTACTGAAATTACTAAAAACTCTTGTAACTTTTTAAAATCCCTTTAAATCTCTAGTTATTAAAAATTATGAAAATAATATAATCATAAAATGCAGTTTAATAATAATTTTCATGAAAACCTGTTTAAAATTCTTAGAAACATATTTTTCCGCGTTTGTCAACAATATACAAATTATTAAATTTTCCAAGTGTGAAAAATGTTGGTATTTCCCTATTTTTACCCGATGATTGGTTTCAACGTAAAAAACTCTTCAATGCCCTGTTTCATTATAAAAAAATTGGTATTAGTGAGATATAATAAATAAATAAACGCAACGGAATCATTACGAATTGTTGAAAATTATCACAAACAATTTTCTTTTTAGCATATAATTTGCCACGTGTATGTAATTTGCAAGATTATTGCATGCTCATGAGTTCCAGTATTGAAAGAAGTGTATTACATAGATTCAAGGAAGGAACTCATATATTTTTCATGTAGCAAACAAACCACACACGTGTCGGAATGGAGTGACAACCTCATATACAGATAAGTAGCGTACAGCGTGGAAACGGCATTTTCTAGTTTTCCCTTGAGTATAGGTTTAACTACACACGCTCATATGCACAATACGTACTATATCGTAGAAAATGATGCAAACGTAAGGATGTAAAAGAGGAAAATAATTTAAATGGCGTGACACATTTTCAGAGCCGTTTATCAACACCTACAAACAACGATGGAACGAGAGAGACACGAGAAAGAAAAAAGTGAGACAAGCAGAAGGAAAATGTAACAAACAAGATGTCCCTTGGGAATAAATATTTTTCGTGTCTTTTCAAATCCTCTACACACCACCATCTCGTGACTAGAATTTTAAAATCTGAGAAAATTGACAATGAAAGAAGCACTGTGTGTATTGTCGAGAGGACCCAAACAAAGCTGAAGAGTATTATTCTAATACCCTAAAAAATGAGAATGTAATAAACAGACTGGCATGAAATAAAGTGTTACTTTGAATTGGGAAATTCATTCAAATTCTCTTGCGAGTCAAGTAGAATTTAACGAAAATAGAAGCTGAATTAATATAACAGAAAATAACTGGAGAGTAAATAATTTTTAGAGAAAGAAGAGGATCCTACTAATTTGTCAAATGGTCCAAAAATGTTGGAATTTGAAAACATACAGTGAAGTAGAAAATAACTTTTTGGCTTTCAAAATGGCATCTGACCTGGAAGATTTTGCGTCCAGTAGACATAAAGAGAAGATGAAAGGTTCCAACGAGAGGATAATAAGACTTTTGATGTCTGAACTACATTATGGTGAAAGGAATGAGAAAATAAATTCTTCTTAGAATTTTTCGAACAAACTTGGAGAAAAAATTCCATCGTCTTAGGCATTAGAGTCTGAATTCTCGAACTAGTTCCGCGAACTAATTTAATGACGGATCAAAGTTAGAGCAACTATTGTGAATGTGTAAACATAAGCTGCAAATTTTTTGTACCTTTCAGTGTGTAGCGATTAAATATCAATAGTTCAGATATTTATGATTATGTATTATTTGTAGGAAATCTGTTATAATTCTATTTCATATTTTGTTCTTTGAGATTTCAATGCGTTTGAATTTCGCGGGTATTTGCGTCGATATATGAATCTGCGCCATCTTTTGCTATTCCACGGCAACTTCTCGTTGATCGTGAGCAGATTGGACTATTGGAGCTGGGAGCAGATTAAAAATGGACGTGTTGGTGTTCAGCTGTAATTTTTAATCGTTGCACAGTTGTTCTGCTTTCTAATTGATAATACATCTTTTTGTAAAATAAAAGCGAGTTCTTTATTCTCCTGATTACTGGATGTCAGTTTACATCATATCCCACATATTTATCTTATCTTATTATGTAATATATATTCGGAACATACACGTAGACATTGTTTTATATAT
>CAJFCO010018475.1:557538-576854 GCA_904066015.1 Synergus gifuensis
ATATAAAACGGTGTGCTACAGTAATAGTAGTACGACTGTGTTGGTCAGCCTAATAGAAGCGTCAATGAAGAGACAAATACTCTCATCAGATCAGTGCATGAGTGTAGGAAATAGGGTCGACGATAGTCTTTGGCTATAATCGTAAACCCTTGACAAAACGCAAAGCCACCAAAGGACATGCTTGTTTCTTTTACGAGCGCAAGAAAATACAAACGAAAATAGTTGGAGGGAAAATGAAAAGTCTGCGCGTTTGTCTAGCACAGTAATAAATACATCAAAAATAATGCTTGTTGCTAAAGTCTATATTTTCTTTTCTCTATTTCGTTTTTATATTCTGAGCTTTATCCTCCTGCAATGCGAATACAGTGGACGATCGACTAGCTACTTGCTTCTAGAGCAACAGAGTGAAGTAGGTTGGGATACATTGTAAACCATTATATGATTTATTACGATCCTACACCGGTTATGTGACCTACTATTGCCGTTTTATCCTCTGAGCGTGGTCCTGGTTCTCTCATGCGATTTCGTTCCCGGCGGACTATTGACGGTTGAAGGTTTAAAAGTGACTGTACTTGTATAGAGATACATACATTGTACGTGTTGAGTAACTCTGATATACTGAAATGTAGGGTTGAATTCGTGTCAGCCAAAGTTCACGAGGGAATAAGCATCCATCGTTGATGTCTGATTTGGTTTTACACTTTCAAGAGCCTATATCTCTCCACATTTTCAGTTTGAGCACCACTATAAAAAAGGCTGTAGCTCGTAACATGAAAAAATAATTGTACAAGCAGATCGAATTCTGATGCACGTTCTTTTCAAATATATAATGTGATTGTATTCAAAGAGGCAATATTCTTATCTTAAAAAAGTGATGTTACCAATATATCGAACACATTGTTGTTGAAATTATGAATTTTAGAAATTTTATTCAAATTTTGGAAATATTAAAGGGTTTCATGGTATTTCAAGGAATTTTATGATATTTATTTTGATTTACAGAAATTTTAAGGGATTTTAACAGTTTTTGGGGTTTTATAGAATCGAAAGAAATTTAAAGAATATGAAAATTTAATAAAGAGTTTTTTTTGGATTTTCAGGTAATTGAAAGTATTTAACGAGATTTGATGGGATTTTAAATATAATTTTAAAGGATTTCACGATATGTATCATATAATATATTTTATGCAAAATATATTTTGGGTAACTTTAAGTACTTTTAGAAATTTTAAAGCTGTTTCAAGGATTTTAACGAAGATTCGTTGGATTTTTAGATATTTCAAGGGATATTAAATAGTGTTAAGGACTTTTAAGAGATTCAAAGGATTTTATGAAATTTCATTGGATTTTTAGCAATTTTAAGAGATCATGGGATTTCGAGAAATCGTAAAAGATTTAACGTTAGATATGTTGTAGAATTTTAAGTTATTTTAAAAAATTTTAAGGTGTTTGAAGGGATTTCATAAAATTTCATTGGATTTTTAGATATTTGAGGGTTTTAAGGGGATTTAATGGGACTTTGAATAATTTTAAGGAATTTAAAAGGATTTTACAAATTTATTGAGATTCTTAAAATTAGACTAGGAATTACAAATTTTTAAATCTCAAAAATGAAAATCTCTGAATTATTTTGCATACTTTTGAAATCCTTTAATGTTTCTAATCACACATTTTTTGGGGAAAAATTAAGAGATTTTAAAGGATTATAAAGTAATTTTAAGGAATTTTTTTAAGGATTTTAAGGAAATTTTTTTAAGGGTATTAAATAATTTTAAAGGATTTAACGATATTTTGTGGAATCTTAAGTAATTTCAGAAACTTTTAGACATTTTAAGAAATTTCATTAAATTTTAAGATATTTTAAGTGAGATTTAATGAGATTTCACGGAATCTTGAAAAATGTTAAGGAATTTAAAAGGACTTTACGAAATTTTTTGAAATTTTAGAAATATTAAGTGATTTCACGGTATTTTGAGGAATATTATGAAATTTTAAAGGATTTTACGAAATTGCATGGAATTTTAAGTAATTTTCTGAGATTTTACAATGTTTCTTAGGATATTAAGTTATTTTAACGACTTATGGGATTTTAAGGGATTTACGGGATTTCATTGGATTTTCAGGAATTTCAAGGGATTTCATGGGATTTTAGGTAATTTTATGGGATTTGATGATATTTTGGGAGATTCTAAGTAATTTTAAGTAACTTTAAGATATTTTATGAGATATTATAATAAGTAATTTAAAGAATATTTTTTTCCAGAAATTTTTAAGGATTTGGTGAGATTATATTGGATTTTCAAGAATGTTCAAGAATTTAAAGAAATTTCATGGAATTTTGAGTAATTTTAAGAGATATAATGAGACTTTATGAGATTTTGAGTAATTTTAAGTGATTGTGAGGAATTTCGCCAGATTTTGAAGGATGTTAAAGGGATTTTAAGATATTTATTGTATGGGAATTTTACGATATTTCATGGGGTTGTCAGAAATTTTAAGGGATTTCATCAAATGTCATAGGATTTTATATAACTTTAAGGGATTGGTCCATATTTTATGGAATTTTAAGTAATTCTAAGTGATTTCACGATGTTCTGTGGGATATTAATTGATTTTAAAGACTTTGAATGGATCCAATAGTTGTTACAAAACAGTGGATTTTTAGAAATTTTAAGAGATTTAATGAGATTTCATGGAATCTTAAATAATGTTAAGGAATTTGAAAGTGTTTTAAGAAATTTATTGAGATTTTAGAAATATTAAGTAATTTCACGGTATTTCGAGGAATTTTATGAAATTTTAAAGGATTTTACAAAATTGCATGAAATTTTAATAATTTTCAGAGATTGAACGATATTTCATAGGATATTAAGTAATATTAACGACTTAAGGGATTTTAAGGCATTTACGAGATTTCATTGGATTTTCTATAATTTCAAGGGATTTCATAAGATTTCATGTGATTTTAAGTAATTTTATGGGATTTGATGATATTTTGGGAGATTTTAAGTAATTTTAAGCAACTTTAAAATATTTTATGAGATATTAAATAATTTGAAGAACGCATTTGTGTCCAGAAATTTTTAAGGATTTGGTGAGATTATATTAGATTTTCAAGAATTTTCAAGAATTTAAAGAAATTGCATGGAATTTTGAGTAATTTTAAGAGGTATAATGACACTTTATGAGATTTCGAGTAATTTTAAGGAATTTCGCCAGATTTTGAAGGATGTTAAAGGGATTTTAAGATATTTCTTTTATTATGGGAATTTTACGATATTTCATGGGATTGTCAGGAATTTTAAGGGATTTCATGAAATTTCATAGGATTTTATATAACTTTAAGGGATTTGTCCATATTTTATGGAATTTTAAGTAATTCTAAGGGATTTTACGATCTTTTATGGGATATTAATTAATTTTGCTTCCTCATAGAGGAAGCTTTGTGGTGGTGACAAAATCCAGTTTCCTAAAAAAGGTTTTTTTCAACATATTTTAACGTCAATATATCTAACATGATGTCTTGAAAAATTGTCCGGATGTATGTGTGTGTGTGTGTATGGATGTATGTCACGATCCAGCAATTTCTTGAAAACGCGTAGAGATAAATTGAAGAAATTTTGCATAGTTATTTCATTATACACCTAGTTGAATTTCTTACAATGGTTTAACAAAATATTTAATTTTACAAGTTTTATGTACTTTTATAATTTTCTTAAAATTCATTTTTTCACTATAACTTCTCAAATAATCAAAATTCGAAGATGATGTAAGGAAAACGTAGATTCCTTGTGTCGAAACGAATCGATTGACCTATATTATTAATGCATTTCATTAAAAAATAACAAAGTTATGGTTAATTGTATTTTCAAAAATTAATTTTTCGACTATAACTTTTCAAATAATCAAAATTTTGACGTGACGTAAGGAAAATAAAGGTTCCTTACGTCGAGACGAATCGATTGACCTATAAGATTAATGCATTTCATTGAAAAAATTTTCGAAAATGAATTTTTGGAATATAACTTCTCAAATAAGCAAAATTTAATGCTGATGTAAAGAATACTTAATACTTCCTCTATGAGGAAGCAAATCATATTTGCTTACAGGAAGCAAAGTGCTCATTGAATGAGTACAAAAGTTGATACAACTTGACAGCTAGTTAAAGACTTTGAATGCATCCAATAGATTTTACAAAATTTCAGTGGATTTTCAGAAATTTTGAGAGATTTAATGAGACTTTATGGGACTTTGAGTAATTATAAGAAATTATAATTATTATTATCTTATTTCTTAGTTTTAAGAAATATCAAATGAATTTTCAAAATTTATGAAAATTTCACCAAATTTTGAAGGATAATAAAGACATTTTATAGAATTTTATGAAACTCATGAAGATTCCTGAAATTAGATAAAGAATTACAAGATTTTATATTTCAAGGATTAAAAATTCTCAATTATTTTTTCTACTTGCAAAATGTATGCAAAAACGAGAAACTAATCGCGCGCAGATCATAATTGCTAATCGTGGTAAAAAAAAAATTAAGAAAAAAGTTCTTATTTTCGAGAATAACTGACATTTTTAGATAATAAATTAATTATACGTTAGTATTAACTCGATCAATAATTACATGTAGAGCGAGATTGCAGACATTTTATTGAATTTTACACAACATTGCCTTTCACAAAGCTGTTGTCAGAGAGTACCTTGCAAAACTAAGGAAGTAATTAAGGTTTGACTCGGAACTGGAGGAGTGGGGAGAAGCGATGGAAGATTGCCTTCATTGAACAAGAGTTTCCTGAAATCATCCAAAGCAGAGATGTCAAACTCGCGTGGGAAATACTGCATGGAATATTAATATAATATTTTAATAATATTCCAATGAATAATAATATTCCAATAAAAAAAAGATAAATATAACATTATATATGAATCCAATTTGAAATTTAACAGTTTCAAGCACTACAAATAAAAGTTTTGTCAATATTTCAACCCAAGGCATTTGCTTTTGAAGAACTTTCAGGAATTCTAAGTAATGTAAAAGAGTTTAAATGAGTTTTATGAAATGTATTGTGATTTTAGAGATAATAATGAATTTCACGGCATTTCAGAAAATTTTATGATATTTCTAAGTATGTTTTTGAAAAAAAAAACAATATTTTATGGGATTCGACATGGGGTTCGACAGTAGTATTCGTGGACGTTTGCCTTGAATATAAGACGGGCAAAGTTTGATGGGAGAAGTTTCATAGTCATAACATAGGACACACGTTATTAATAATACTCGTTATAAGGTGAGTTCACGCTACATTATTCAGAATACTTGGGACGAAGCGATGGTGGCAGAAGATAAACTACTTTACGTGTCCTCTGAAGATATAAATGTATAAATTCAAAGAACCGTGAATTTTTATACGGTGTGTCCACGCCGAGATTTCCATGTGTCCGTGAGTGCGAAAGATAGACATAGAGATATATTCTAGACTGAAATTCCACTCTTTTCCCTCTTATTTCTTATTACGCGTATTTTATAATACACAGAGATACTTTTTTCGCAATTTATAGTAGTTGTTGATTGCGCGACTTGAAATTACATCTGTTTTCCCAATTTTAAAAATAAGTTGCAACACAAATTGTCATAAAAAGCCTCTCTTTGTACTCGTACTACATATCATAGAAAATATTCAGTATATCATCAATCTAGTTTGATTACTGTGATTTATAAAATTGTCTTTTTTATTTTAAATTCAAATTTTAAATTTTTTGATACAGAAACAAAAATTAAATAATAAAGTTGGTATTTTATACGATATATTTTTATTATTATATTTCGTCTCGTTCTCGAGATTACGTAGATAGTACTACTTCTTAGTCCGATAGGTGTCACCACAGCATTCAACTCAAAAAATAACTTCTGTGTTTCCCCTTTATGCTCTCCAACTCATAATATTTCGTGGTGCGAAAGGTGTTGCATCAGTGTTCGCGAATTATTGTTTAAATTTTTGAAAATAAAGTGAGTGTATATACAAAAAGTGCATTAATTAGGAATTGAACCATGGACGAAACGAGGGACGTTTCCAAATACGTGCAAAACCTGCAAGATAGGTTACTACGTGAGGTGGAAGTTTTCCTCACTAACGAGCACAGTCGACACTTGAGGCAAGATGGCGATAGACATCGAGGTACTTCAAGGCGACGATCAAGGACACCTCGCAGACGGTCTAGATCACCGCGAAGGCGTCCGAGATCATCTCGAAGACGTTCAAGATCGAGACGACGACGATCAAAGTCATCTCGGAGACGTTCCAGATCTAGGAAACGATCCAGAACACCTCGAAGTTCTCGAAGGCGTTCGAGTTCCTCCGGAACTACTCGGGATTCGAGGTCTAGAGAACGCTCGCGACGGCGATCACAAACTCTAAGGAGAAATTCTAGACAAGAATCCGCGTCAGAAAGCGAAATGTCGAATCGCAGAAGTAGAGCGACATTCGTTGAAGGTAATTCCCTTATTTAATATAATTATACCTAAAAGAACCTGTACGAGAGACAGGGCATAGGTTTTCTTAAAATTTTTTCAATTGAGCCTACACGAGAGGTAGGACAAAATCGATTATTTAGGCAGAGAGAGCATGCATTGTAAGGCATTGACAAATCTGACCTACGTCTGAAAAGTACCTAACCCCTTTTTTCAGAAATGCCATTGCCAGACCAACATGGCGATCAGAGCTTACCCCAAGTTCCACCAGATGGCAGCAAGGTTACCAATGTGGCGCCACCAGACGAACCCACCGTGCAATCCAAAGCTGACAATCCTGGAAAATCAAACGAAACTCCGGTGTGTGAAGCAGCCATCAAAGCTCTTGTCCAAGACCCTGGAGCAGAAATGAAAAAAGAACTAAAACTTCATCCACTTCTACAAGTCAGATGGAAGATTTCCTAAAGGTTGGGCCTAAAGAAGGAAGAAATCGACGAGCTACTCCAAAAATATCCAAGGACTGGAGATTGTCTTTTAGAAGCACCAAAATTAAACGCTGAGGTGCAAGAAGGCTTGACTGAATCAGCAGCCAAGAGAGACAAATTCTTCATTGAATCCCAGAACATAATTGGATCAGCTCTGTCTGCACTAGGAGTACAGATTTCTAGCATGCTGTATAATCCAGTAGAGAATCCAGAAAAAATTAAAACATTAACAGTCTTAAGCGATATTGGAAAATTACTGGCTCATCAACATCATGCAGAGTCCAGTTCCAGGAAGGCTTTTATCTCCTAGGCCTAAGCAAAGAGCTCAGAACTCTCCTCGATAAGACTAATTCGGAAAGTTTTCTTTATGGAGAAAACTTAAGCGAGACGATCAAGGAGGCAAAGTTGATACATAAGGCCAGTTTGTAATTAAAATCGCAACCAACTGGAAAGAAAAATACGAAAAACGCTTCGACTCCTTTAAACTGGAAGGGGCCTGTAACTCGTCAGGCGACAGGGTATCAGGCAGCCCACAAATACAAGAATGTTGCCAAGGCGAATTACACTCCGAAGGGCAAGCGGAATCAGGAGTCTTGGAAGAATCCTCCACAAACTCGGACTGAAGGACATCGTTCTCGCCAGCAAACTTACAAGAAATAGAGGTAGGTCATGTCGGTGGAAGACTTTCTGGTTTTGAGCAGGAATGGCAAAAACTAACCAAGGATCCATTTGTCCTGAATTGTATACAGGGATACAAAATTGTTTTTGACCAAACACCCAATCAAACAAATCCACCAGTTCCTAAACTTCAAGAAGAAGAGTTTTTAAATGCCTGGAAAGCTATTGAAAAATTGATAGTAAAAGGAGCGGTTGTGAAATGTAAGCCAACCAAAACCCAATTCATCTCCACCTATTTCTTAACCAAAAAATCGGATGGTTCCGATCGCTTCATCTTAAATTTAAAGAAGTTGAACTTTTTTATAAAAACCGACCACTTTAAATTAGAAGATTTAAGAACTGCCCTGAAAATAGTTTCGAAGGGTTGCTATATGACGAGCATTGATTTACAAGATGCTTATTTATTAGTGTCGGTCGCTCAGGAAAGTAGAAAGTTTTTAAGGTTCATTTTTGACAACGAAACTTTCGAATTTACATGTTTGCCTTTTGGTCTTTGCATCTGCCCATATATTTTCACGAAAGTTATGAAACCGGTTATAGGTAAATTAAGAGCCGAAGGGCTATTATCATGTGTTTATCTAGATGATTTTTTATGTCTTGGGAAGGATGAACGTGGTTGTGCTATCAATACAGAAAAACGGTTCATCTATTGAAAAAGCTCGGTTTCATAATTAATGAAAAGAAATGTAATCTATTTCCTAGTACTCGACGAAAATATCTAGGGTTCATAATTAATTCTATCGAAATGACAGTAGAACTTACTCCAGAAAAAAGGCAGAAAATGACAGAATTAGTGAACATATTTTCCGATAAAAAAGAATGCCTGATAAGAGATTTCGCTAAACTTATAGGATTACTAGTAGCATGTTGCCCAGGACTTGAATATGCAAAGGGGCATATCAAACTATTAGAAATCACAAAAAATCAGGCACTAATTCAAGCTAAGGGAAATTTTGATAGAAGAATGACGGTTCCATTAGAATTGAAGTCAGTTTTCAATTGGTGGAGAGAGAATTTACCTTATGCAGTTAGGAAAATACGAGATTTATCTTTTCATATAGAAATTTTTTCCGATGCATCAATGTCGGGGTGGGGAGCTTTTTATAAAAACAAAAACGAGTCTACGCATGGTTTCTGGAGTGAAAGGGAAAAAAGCTTACATATTAATCATTTAGAATTATTGGCTGCTATCCACGTCCTAAAATGCTTTGCAGAGGAACTAAGAGATAAGGAGATCTTAATCAGAATAGATAACACTACAGCGTTATCTTACATAAATAAAATGGGCGGAACTCATGTACTCAGTCTAAATGAAGTTGCGCAAGAAATATGGGAATGGTGCGAAAATCGTAGGTTGTGGCTCTACGCATCTTACATCCCATCAAAAGAAAATACCGAAGCGGATAGAGAATCCCGAGTACAAAATGATACGACGGAGTGGCAGTTAGCTAACTCAGCTTTCGAAATCATCGTAAAAAACTTCGGAAAACCTGAAATAGATCTATTCGCTTCAAGAATTAACACAAAATGTGAAGTTTTCTGTTCCTGGCATCGAGATCCAGAAGCATCCTTTATTGATGCATTCACTTTTTCTTGGTCTCCTTGGTTATTTGATGCTTTTCCGCCTTTCTCGCTCATTCTGAGAAGTCTGAGAAAAATTATCCATGATAAAGCTACTGGAATAATGGTAGATCCAAAATGGACAGCTCAACCATGGTATCCTCTATTCACCAGTTTTTTAATAGAGGAACCTGTAATTTTCCGTTCGACACCTAATCTTTTAACCTCTCCTTTTAGATTGCAACAACAGCCGTTGGCAGAGAAGCTTATTCTGGTTGCAGGCAAACTCTCAGGGAAGCCTTCCGAATAAGGGGAACACCAGATTCCGCTTTAGATGTGCTACTAGGATCATTATCCCCCTCAACACTAAAGCAATATGATTCAGCAATCAATAAGTGGTGGCAGTATTGCAAAGAACATACAAAAAGTCCTTTTCAAGCAGAAGCAGGAACCGTTCTTGAATTTTTAATGACGTTGTTCGACTCAGGAGCATCGTATGGCACACTTAACTCTGCAAGATCCGCAATAGCGTTGGTTGTTGGAAACAGCATTTCTTCTGATATGAACATATCCAGATTTTTTAAGGGCGTTTATAAACGAAGACCTTGCAAGCCCAAATACAATAAAATTTGGGACGTACAAATTGTTTTAGATGCAATAATAAAAATGCATCCCTTGGAAAATCTAACCTTCAAGCAGCTAACTCAGAAGACGGTTACTTGCTTTAGCAACGGCTGAACGGGCACAAACTATTTCCTTAATTAAATTAGAAAATATTAAGGAAAATGATTCAGGTTTTGAAATAGAAATTCCAGACCTAGTGAAAACATCGAGACCAGGAGCGGCACAACCACTTCTTTCTATTCCAAGATTCGATAGTGAACCTAGATGTTGTGCAGCACGAGCCATAAGAAGATACATAGAGGTATCCAAAGATTTGAGAGGGTCTAATCAACAGCTGTTCATATCAACGAAGAAACCTTTTGATGCCGTCTCGACACAATCAATCAGCAGATGGATTAAAAATTTACTACACGATTGTGGTGTAGATAAAAATTTCTCAGCGCACAGTACACGGCATGCGTCTACATCGGCCGCAGCTAGGAAGGGCGCACGCATAAGTTTAATTAAAAATGCAGCCGGTTGGTCAGAAACCTCAAAGATGTTCAATCAAGTTTATAATCGTAGAGTTTTAGATAAAAATGATTCTTTCGGTTCAATTGTTTTTTCAAGGGTGTAAAACGTTCCATACATATATACGTTTTGAAACTCATTTATAAATGACTTCTTCAGTAAAAATAAAAATTTCATAAGCTTTAAACATCTACATACGTTATCTCGAGAACGAGACGAAATATAATTGTAAGATCAAACGAACTTACCTGAAGTGAAGTTCGATCTAAATTATATAAGTCTCGTTCGAGAAGATTACGTTCCCACCCTTTTTTCTATAACCCAATTCCCTAGAAATGAAATTTTTATATGTATACCTTTAGCTTTAAAATTATGAGTTGAAGAGCATGGAGGGGAAACACAGAAGTTGTTTTTTGAGTTGAATGCTGTGGTGACACCTATCGGACTAAGAAGTAGTACTACATACGTAATCATCTCGAACGAGACTTATATAATTTAGATCGAACTTCACTTCAGGTAAGTTCGTTTCATCTTACAATTATGAGTGATTTATTCCCTATAATGCTCGAGTTCTTTCCCGCACTTTTATGAACTGAATTCAGGGTTGATATACAGGTTATTAGGAATTTAATACGTAAGGTAAAAAATCCAAAATTTGTCTACCTCGAACTAAATCAACTAAACTAAATCAACACGAATACGAAAACATTATAAGTCGAAAATCTGAATCCGACGAAAACAATCTCCAAGGTTTCCAAGTTTCTCATCAAGAATAAATGAAAAGTTTCCAATATCCTTTAGCCACAATGTCTGGATTACTTGCTCCAATTATATGAAGCACCATCGAGGACTTAATCTTAAGGAGCGTTTTTGTGCAAGATTTACTTCCTCGCGCGCTGAGTTTTTTAATTCATTCTCTTTACAGTACTAATTTTACTTTTTGAGCTTTACAATATCCAAAATAAGATCGAAAAAATTTTGAAAAGCATTACGAGAAGTGACGGAAACTTCAACACACTGAAAGAAATTTTATAATACGTTAAAATCGATATTACAATTTAGTATAATCTTTTACGATTTAGGGAAATCGGGTATTTATATCAGAAAGTAATATAAAGGATTCTGAAAAGTGCTGAAGACTATATTAAAAATTATGAGTCATGCGAAAAGAATAAGATACACGAAAAGAGAAAGAATAAATTCGTAACCCGTCGTGAATCTCCGTCAATTCACACTGCACAATTATAACACATATAAATGCACACATTATAACATAAATTCGCTGAGGTAAACTTATAATAACTTCAACCTTAACTTATATACATATTACGCACACATAAATATAAAACATACGCATCGCAAATCGCAAGTAAATTACGCTGATAAAAGAGGTTTGAAGATTCCTTATATAGTAATTGGTGAAAATGTTTGCACTTGTGAGAAACGGCATGATGCTTACTCTGGTGCTTAGCAGGAAACAAAAAGTTCTCCGAAACTTCGATTCACATGGCGAGCGCTACGGTCGGCGAATTCGGCTGACCTCGGGAGATTATCGGGGCTATTCGGTTTTTTTAATATCGTGACTTACAAGTTCCTCAACTGAAGCTTACAATTTTTGTTAGCGTCTATACTAATTTGTAGAATATTTTTATTAACATATGTAACTCAAGCTGGTAATTTCTGTAAATACTTTTATATTATTAGATAATATCATTATCAACTTTTATCATTCTACGTTCGTAATACATAAAATATCAATCTTTGCTATTGAATATACCAATTCTTGTATTCAAGAATTTTAAAGTTTCGTAAGTATGCTAACAATAATTTATATATTTACACGATTTTCCAAAATCGTAATCGTCTTTATCAATTATGAATATTGAAATAGCAAGTATTGATATTAAATTTCTTTCAGTGCATGACTGAAGTTTTACGTGTATAGTTAATTGTTATTTAAGTTTTATGTGTATTTTATGTTTTAATCCCTGACAAATGAAAACTTTTTTGCAATCAAGTGGGGTTTTATTCTGATATCAGATATCTGCAGCGGCTCAGATTTCGCTTTCAGTGTACCCCGGCCATTTTTCAGCACATGCGCTACTTTAAAAAAAACAATGGAATAGAGAATGAAAAACTTGTTCTAGAAAGAAATTCACACTGCTATCAATGTCCAATTTTTTTACGAAAGTAGTTGAAAACAAAATCGGAATCTGATTTAAAAAATGACTCAGGTGTGTGTACTTTTTATTTTATTTTTTGTAGAAGTTGAATCTTGAGATTGTTATTTTTAGAACTTAAGCGATGAAGTCTTACTCGATGTTTATTGCAGAAAACGTGAAAATGCCAGCCCTTGCAGCATTGAAGCCTAGTAAAATCTTTATTACCGAAAGAAAATAACTCGGCAATAAAAAAGTCCTTACGAGCAATATTACATATAGGCTGGCTTGATCCTTGGCGCCAAGGTTCGATTTCCGAGCTACAATTTCGAAAATGTCGATCAATAGAGTAAGATAAAGAAAAAGAGAGAAAGAATATAAGATACTATTAACTATGAAAGGGGAAAGCTCGACGGGGGAATAAAGAGAGTAAAGCCCTACCATTAACTCACTGAAGGGCTGCAACCCTCAACGAACGCAAGGGAAAACATCTACTTAAAAATATACCTTTAATTTACATAAATTTACCCTTAATGTATCCAAAGAAGCGTTCGCACCCTTGACTATATCGGAAACAAATTTTACAGGGCATCATAAATTTGTTTTGCAGATTTTTAAAGATATCTTTAGCATGCTTAAGAACTTGTTTCATTTTTTCAGTTTTTTTAAAATATTTTTTTAACCTGACTAGGAATTATGATCCACGCGCTCTGCGCGCGATTAATTTCTCGTTTTTGCACGCATCTTTTGCTAGTAGAAAAAATCATTGAGAATTTTTAATTCTTGAGATATAATTTGGTGCAATTCCTTTATATTTCGTAAATTCACTTAACATTTCTTAAAATTAGTCAAAATTACATTCAATTTGATTAAATCTCTTAGAATTCATGAAAATCCACTGAAATTTCGTAAAAGTCCTGGAATTACTTAAAAGTCTTTAAAATTACTATAAATATCCTTGAATTCCTTAACAGTCTTTAAAATTACTTAATAGCCCATACTATATCTTAAAATGCCTTGAACATCTTTCAAAATCTGGTGAAATTCATTTAAATTTCGTAAAATCACTTGATATTTCTTGATATTCTTTGATGTTCCATAAAATTCATTATAATTCTACAACCTATCGCTGTAACCCTCAAAATTACTCAAAATCCTGAGAAATCTTGCGAAATTCCTTTCAATTTCGCAAACTCAATTGATATTTCTTAAAATTACTTAAAATTACTCAAAATTTTTTAAAATTCTTGAAAATCCAATATATTCTCACCAAATTCTTTACTGGAAATAAATGTCCTTAAAATTACTTGTTATTTCATAAAATATCTTAAAGTCGCTTAAAATTACTCAGAATCTCCCGAAATTTCATTAAAGCCCATAAAATTACTTAAAATTCCATGAAATCTTACGAAATTCCTTGAAATTCCTGAAAATCCAATATAATCTGACCAAATCCTTTTAAAATTTTTTTTAAATCCCATGAAATCCTATGAAATCCCTTGAAATTCCTGAAAATCCAATTAAATCTCGTAAATTCCTTAAAATCCCTTAAAATCCCTTTAAAATCCTTCAAAATCTTGTGAAATTCCTTTAAATTTCATAAAATCACTTGATATTCCTCGATATTCTTTGATGTTCCATAAAATTTCTTAAAATTCTACAACCTATCGCTATAACCCTTAAAATTACTTAAAATCCTATGAAATCTTATGAAATTCCTTTCAATTTCGCAAAATCAATTGATATTTCTTAAAATTACTTAAAATTACTCAAAATTCTATAGAGTCTCATTATATCTGTTAAAATTATCTGTTAATATTCTCACCAAATTCTTTACTGGAAATAAATGTCCTTAAAATTACTTATTATCTCATAAACTATCTTAAAGCCGCTTAAAATGACTTAGTATCTTCCAAAATATCATCAAATCCCATAAAATTACTTAAAATCCCATTAAATCTTATGAAATTCCTTGAAATTCGTGAAAATCTAATATAATCTTACGTTATCCTTTAAAATTTCTGGAACTAAATGTCTTTAAAATTACTTAATATCTTACTTAATTCATAAAATATCTTAAAGTCGTTTAAAATTACTTAAAATCTCCTAAAATATCATCAAATCTCATAAAGTTACTTAAAATCCCATGAAATCTTATGAAATCCCTTGAAATTCCTGAAAATCCAATGAAATCTCGTAAAAGCCTTAAAATCCCTTAAGTCATTAACATAACTTAATAACCTATGAAATATCGTTAAATCTATGAAAATCATTTAAAATTTCATACAATTTCGTAAAATCCTTTATTTCATAAAATTCCTCGAAATAACATGAAATCACTTAATATTTCTAAAATCTCAATAAATTTCGTAAAACACTTAAATTCCTTAACATTATTCAAGATTTTATGAAATCTCATTAAATCCCTTAAAATATTAAAATTTAATATCCCTTAAAATTTTTAAATCTAATGAAACATAAAATTTCTTGAAATACTGTGAAATCCGTTAATATTTCTAAAACAATAAATTTGGTAAAATTCGTATAATCTTTTTGAAAACGAAAATAGTCAGAAGATTGTTTTCAAATTCGATACACTCACACAATTCGCGCAGTTTCTAAACGAATCAGGTTTTCGGCAACAATGTGTTGGATATATTGATAACATATCACTTTTTTAAGATAGGATATTAAGAGCTTTGCATGCAATGAAGAACAGGATAATATACATATATGTGCAAAAAAAAAGAAAAACTTAGACAGGAATTAAAATTTATACGAAAGCGCATGCAATTGAAGAGGATTTCGGATTTTCCATTTTGACATGCTAAAGAGGATTTAGCCTTCATCCTTCCCACTTACAGACTTCTGACTTGTGCTGCTATGAAATCCTTCCACGAGAACGTTTTCGGTGTAATTAACAAGCCTGCCAGCGACACAAGTGCAGGTCCACATTGTTGGAGATTCTTATTCAAAATATAAAGCCCAAGTCAGAGTCTATTATTATTTTAGGATTATTCAGTGTGCGGTCATAAGTCTTTAGCTGATAATTGAAAATTTACATTAAGAAAAGAACCCAATTTTAATTAAAGAAGCATGCTTTGATTCAAAGCCTCCGCTTTCAATTTGAATTAGTGAGAATGACAAATTAAATTAGTTTTAATTATATTCTACTAAATAAAATAGTAAGTAACCTATTACCAAAGTGAATTAGTTATTTCAACTTACTAAATTCTATTTATAATAGTAATTTATAATTATTAATTGGTAAGACTTATAACTATAATTCAGATTGAGAGAGTGCATATCATTTTAATGGAATTCACTATAATACTAAGTACATATCTAATTATCGAATTCATATAAACGTATCTACGTATGTCTATTTATTTGCTCAATTCTACAATAGAGAGCTAAACTCACTCATGGCAGATATTATTGACGCACATACGAAGATATTCAATATTAATTGAATAGAGTGGCACAGCATGTTCCCAACTTTGATTTCGTGTATTTCATGGATGCCCTCTCTAAAATTAAATCACTGAAATTGATTGACATAAATATGGATAACAACACTTATTGCATTTGGAGAGAGAATCATAATAGCATTCTGTGGAAGATTGATTAGTGAAATATTCATGCTGCAGTTCATCGTAATAGAAAATATGAACAACTTGAACTCTTTCATACTTTATTGAAATATTTCATCAATACAACTTCAATTTATTCTAGATTTTCGTTTACAAGAAACATATTTCATGGTAAAAATTGTCTAATACATATATCCGAGTGCAATGCCTGCAACACATAGAGTAACATCGACAGTAACGAAATCCTCCTGGGAGAATCTATAGTAACCAGAGTGTTGTATAGATACTCGCACAGGAACTACCCTACAATTAGAAGGGACAAATTTGCTGGTCTGTAACAATGCTCTCCCTAAAGTGCCAACGGGACAGACGTATTAGCTCTGTGATGCCACACGAGTTGCGAACAACTCTCGCACTATTAACTGAGAAAATAAATTTAATGACATTTAGCTCTTTTCGCTTGCTAAGTCCTATTTTTTTAAAAAGAGGTGTTACCAATATATTGAACACATTGTTGTCGAAAACCTGATTGGTTTATAAATTGCGCGAATTTTTTGAATATACGAAATTTGAAAACTATCTTCAGATTATTTTCATTGTGAAAACGATTACTAATGAAAAGATTATATAGAGATAGAAAATAATTTAAAGTGATAAAAATAATTATTTTGATGTGAAAAATAAATGATTAGTGAAGAAAAAAAATATTTTGAAATATATACCTATGGTTAGTGAACATTATTTGAGAAATTAAAGAGATTGTAAATTAAACAGTTTTTTCAAATCATGTGTTTATGTGCTTTTATATCATTAGTTTATGTGTTTTTTTATAACAATTTGTAATATATACATATTTAATAATCTATGTATTTGTGTATTTCCAGATCAGTTTCCATCAGAATTATGAGATTTTATGGGATCATAAAGTAATTTTAAGGGATTTGACTACCTATATGTATATTTTGTGGAATTTTAAGCAATTTGAGAAAGTTTTAGGAGATTTTTAAGCATTTTACGAAATTTCATTAGATTTTAAGGTATTTTAAGAGATTTAATGAGATTTCATGGAATCTTGAATAATGTTAAGGAATTTAAAGGGTTTTACGAAATTTATTGGGATTTTAGAAATATTAACTGATTTCACGGTATTTCGAGGAATTTTATGAAATTTTAAAGGATTTTACGAAATTGCATGGAATTTTAAGTAATTTTGAGAGATTTTATAATGTTTCATAGGGTATTAAGTTATTTTAACGACTTATGGGATTTCAAGGGATTTCATTGGATTTTCAGGAATTTCATAGGATTTTAAGTAATTTTATTGGATTTGATGATATTTTGGGAGATTCTAAGTAATTTGAAGCGACTTTAAGATATTTTACGAGATATTAAGTAATTTTAAGGAAATTTATTTTCGGAAATTTTAAAGGATTTGAGGAGATTATACTGGATTTTCAAGAATTTTCAATAATTTAACGAAATTTCATGGAATTTTGAGTAATTTTAAGAGGTATAATGACACTTTATGAGATTTTGAGTAAATTTAAAGTATTTCGTCAGATTTTGAAGGATGTTAAAGGGATTTTAAGATATTTATTTTATAGGAATTTTACGATATTCCATGGGATTGTCAGGAATAATTTTAAGGGATTTCATGAAATTTCATAGGATTTTATATAACTTTAAGGGATTGGTCCAAAGTTTATGGAATTTTAAGTAATATTCTAAGGGATTATACGGTGTTTTATGGGATATTAATTAATTTTAAAGACTTTGAATGGATCCAATAGATTTTACAAAATTTCAGTGGATTTTTAGAAATTTTAAGAGATTTAATGAGATTTCATGGAATCTTGAATAATGTTAAGGAAGTTAAAAGGATTTTACGAAATTTATTGAGATTTTAGAAATATTAAGTGATTTCATGGCATTTAGTTGAATTTTATGGAAATTTTAAAAGATTTTACAAAATTACATGAAATTTTTAATAATTTTCAGAGATTGAACGATATTGCATAGGATATTAAGTTATTTTAATGTCTTAAGGGATTTTAGGGCATTTACGAGATTTCATTGGATTTTCAAGAATTTCAAGGGATTTCAAAATATTTCATGATATTTTAAGTAATTTTATGGGATTTTGATGATATTCTGGGAGATTCTAAATAATTTTAAGCAACTTTAAAATATTTTACGAGATATTAAGTAATTTTAAAGACATTTATTTCCAGAAATTTTAAAGGATTTGGTGAGATTGTATTGGATTTTCAAGAATTTTAAAGAATTTAACGAAATTTCATGGAATTTTGAGTAATTTTAAGAGGTATAATGACACTTTATGAGATTTGAGTAATTTTAAGGAATTTCGCCAGATTTTGAAGGATGTTAAAGGGATTTTAAGATATTTATTGTATGGGAATTTTTCCGATATTTTATCGGGTTGTCAGGAATTTTAAAGGATTTCAAGAAATTTCATACGATTTTATATAATTTTAAGGGATTGGTCCATATTTTATGGAATATTTTATTTTTAAGTCCATATTTTATTTTTAAGTAATTCTAAGGGTTTTTACGATGTTTTATGGAATATTAATTAATTTTAAAGACTTTGAATGGATCCAACAGATTTTACAAAATTTCAATGGATTTTCAAAAATTTTAAGAGATTTAATGAGACTTTATGGGACTTTGAGTAATTTTAAGTAATTTTAAGAAATACCAATTGATTTTGCAAAATTGAGAGGAATTTTATAAGATTTCATAGGATTTTAAGTATAGTTTTTTCAGTTATAACGATAGGTTGTGGCATTTTAATGAATTTTATGGAACAACAAGGAATATCAAAGATTTTATGGGATTTTGACATTTATGGACATTTATTTCCAGAAATTTTAAAATATTGGATTTTCAGGAATTTCAAGGGATTTCATATGATTTCATTGTGTTCCGGATAGAATTAAGTATCTTTAAATGTTTAGGAATTTAGGTAAAATAAGAATTAACAAATACGTTTTTTCTCCCGTAATCTACTTTTCAAGTAAAATTAAAACAATTGTACCTTCTTAGAATGAATTGAGTGTTCAAAATCTAAATAACGTTTACAGTTTCTTAAGTCGAATAAATATAACTGATTTAATTCAACGTATTTGTCAGTTCTTATCGAAGCTAATCTATAAATATATATAGAATAAGTCTCTTTGTTTCACCGAGTTTTGTCATGCGAAATAAAGA
>CAJFCO010018475.1:618565-652969 GCA_904066015.1 Synergus gifuensis
TGGGGTTTTATGGTCGCTGATCAGATAATATCCGAAAATAATGTAGCGAAATCATATGGTGGGATATTATACCGTGAAAAATTACTTGTCTTCTGAGAAATAAGAACAGTAGCCCTCTAGTGGCAGATGCGGTTTTTGACACTTTCTTGGGTCTCCAAGTCCACTATGTTAAAACCCTTGATTGATATTATTAAAACAAATTGAATAATCAGAAAAGGTCCAATTATCGAAAGAAAATAAAGCTACACTACTAAGTGTGAGAGGGAAGGTACTCACAATAAAATATTACCCCTTTACAGTCAGTGTAGTACGCATGCATACAGCGAGTGGTACACTTAACGCTGTACGCTGAAGATTTTTAATTTATTCACCCTGTTCTACCACTTCAATTAATTTCTAACTTGGGGCACATTTTTCAGAATATTTTGAAGTATGTTTAGGCACAAAATGATGGGTGTGCCGCAAAAGCTTCCTATTTAAAAAAAATCAAAAAAATTTTGAAAATTTTTTTTGACCCCTTTTTTTGAAAAAAAAAATCCATAATTTTTCTAAAATATCCCCCCATCGAAGCCCATAACATATATTTCTTTCATAAAAATTCTTCTACCCGTTCTCGAGAAAAAAATATTTTTCAATTTTTCTTTCCACACCCATAACTACCCCAAAAAATTTTTTTCAGATCTAAAATTTTGGGAAAGTTAATAGTCCATCGGTACAAACTCACAGTAAAAATTCCGGACAAATTCGGCCGGGGGCAGCACACACATGCTTATCCTGCTATGCCCTTTCTAAAAATCTTTTAATTTTTCAATCAGTTGGGATAGTTAGCAGTTTAAAGAAAATAACGACAGGAAAAAAGTTAAAGATATTTTTTTAAGGTTAAAGAGAAATAAGCAAATATTTAGAAATTTTAAAGCTTTTTCACGTTTGAGAAGATTTCAGAAAATATTTTTAAAAAATTGTAGATTTAAAAAAAAATCAAAATGTTTTCAAAGATGCTAAAAGGTAGGAAAAATTATTTAGAAGATTTAAAGGAAATTTCGAGAAATTTTATAAATGTTTTAAGGTAAAGCAGTAAAGAGATTTCTGCAAATTAAAAAAGAATTTAGAAGATTTAGAGAAACTTTAGAAGTTCTCAATATTTTAGAAAGATTTCGCAGGATTTTTTAAGAAAGTTTTGAAAAGCAAAATTTTCTAAAAAGACTTTTACGCTTATGTAGCACCAGTATAGCAACTACCAAATCTAGACTAGGCCGTGAAAGCCCCAGGATTATTTTCCACACGAGTCATAGAGGGAGTTTTGTCGTGGTGACAAAATCCAGTTTTCAAAAACAGTTTTTTTAAACATATTTAAAGGGAAATATATCTATTATGATGTTATGAAAATTGTCCAGGGCTGTGTGTGTGTCTGTCTGTCTCTCTCTCTCTCTCTCTGTGTGTGTGTGTGTGTGTGTGTGTGTGTGTGTGTGTGTGTGTGTGTCACGATCCTTCAATATCTCAAGAAGGCGTACAGATAAATTGATTAAATCTTGCATAGTTATTCCACTTATAGCAAGTTGAATTTCTTACAAGAGTTTAACAAGATATTTAATTTTTTATTAAAATTCTCGTGTAGAAATAGCCTGAGTTGGCCCTAATACAACATATTCCTGGCCACTCTTTTTTTCAGAGAGCTTAGTCGGGGTATGATCGGGGGCTATTCAGGTATATTTTTATTCAAAAATCCAGTCGGGAGATGGTGAGGAGCAAGTTAGTTATATTTCTATTCAAAAGCCCAGTCGGGAAATTGTCGGGGGCAAGTCAGGTCCATATATTTTTATTCAGTGTCATTACTGATAATAATTATTACGAAATTTTAATATTATTTCGCATTTACGAAATGTTGTAAATTCTTTTGTTCAACAATAAAATATCGCATTGCAATTTGATCCGAGATATTTAAATGTAATTCTTCATACACAATATGTCTAAATCTTGAATTTAGAAATATTGAAATGCTGAAAGTGCAATTTAAAATTTATAAATAAATCATTATATTTAAAAAAATTAAAATATCAATTAGATCATTAATTAAAATATATTTATATAATAAATTTAGTAATTTTATAATTTGTCGCATATTGTGAAAAATATTATTTCTGATTTTACATTTTTTAAAAATATTTTTTAATGCAATTTTAATTAATGATCGAACTAATATTTTGATAGTTACAATATAATTATTTATTAATAATAATTAAAATAAACTTTTTACCATTTAAAATATTCCCGCGAAATATGACCAGTAAGGTACACTGGATCACGTGACCAGGACCACAGCTGTTAATTTTTCAGTCCACAACTTCACAAGTCCCACATAAGTCTACGCTTCGATCAGAGTTTAATTAATGTTAATTGTATTAGGTGCACAACTATGCTTCCGGCGATTTTTTCGAAAATTTGAGGCTTTATTCTGAAAAAGTGATTACCTGTTTATGATTCAAAGTACTGTCCGTCACTAGCCACTACTTTTTGCCATCTTTCGGGCAATTGTCGGATACCATCTCGAAAAAACTTTGCGTCTTTTGAGGCGATCCACGAATCGATTCATTCTTTAACTTTTTCATAAGAATGGAAATGCTGCTCAGCTAAGCCATGTGCCATCGATCGAAACAAATGGTAGTCGGATGGAGCAATGTCTGGAGAGTACGGCGGGTGGGGTAAGACTTCCCATTTTAGGGTTTCCAAGTATCTCTTGACGGGTTGTGCGACATGTGGCCGAGCATTGTCATGTTGCAGAATAACTTTATCGTGCCTCTCTTGATACTGTAGCCGTTTCTCCTTCAATGCTCGACTCAAACGCATCAATTGCGTTCGATACCGATCCCCTGTGATAGTTTCATTCGGTTTCAACAGCTCATAATACACCACACCGAGCTGGTCCCACCAAATGCAGAGCATAACCTTGAAACTGTGAATATTTGGTCTGGGCGTAGATGTGGAGGCATGTCCGGGCATTCCCCATGATTTTCTGCGTTTGGGATTAACGTAGTGGACCCATTTTTCGTCGCCGGTTACAATGCGATATAAAAAACCCTTCCGATTCTGTCTTTGAAGCAGCTGTTCACAAGCAAAGAAACGGCGTTCAACGTCTCTTGGCTTCAATTCATATGGAACCCAATTTCCTTGCTTCTGAATCATTCCCATGGCTTGGAGGCGTTTCGTAATTACTTGTTGAGTGACTCCCAATGATTCTGCTAATTCTTCTTGCGTTTGACACGAGTCTTCAGCAAGTAATGCCTCCAGTTCGGAATCTTCGAAAATTTGTTCTCTTCCGCCGCCATGCCGGTCCTCGATATCAAAGTCACCGCTTTTAAAGCGTTGAAACCACTCACGACACGTTCTTTCACTAAGAGCAGCGTCACCGTAAGCACTTGAGAGCATTCGATGAGCCTCAGCCGCAGTTTTCTTCAAATGAAAGCAGAAAATCAACACTTCCCGCAAATGACGAGAATTTGGCTCGAAAACTGACATCTTCGATCGAGAATACACTTCTGATGCAAACACAAATTCACTAATGTGGTGCTATCGTTATATTGACAGATGTCCAAGCTTACTGTATGAAATTTTTGACCTGCCTATTTCAGCCGACAGTTACCGCTGCAGTCATCTATCGAAAAACGGCGGAAGCAAAGTTGTACACCTAATATTATTAAAATCACATTTTAATTAAATTTTACAATTTAAGGAAAAGATATGAAGTAAAAAGTTAAGTGAAAATAATCTTAAAACGAAGTATACATTTTTCTCATCACCATCGTTCCTACGGCGAAAACTGTAAAGTATAGAAGATATAGATTAGTTATCTATAACAAATTACAATAGTTATTTATCATTTTAGTTAAGTAGTAAAATTAACGAAAATTTACGAAGTAGATACCTCAAATTAATCGAATAAACCTTTTAATAAACAGCTACTAACAAAATCACGAATAAATAAGTTAACATAACCTTAACATCCAAAAACCTCTTCTTACTTTTATACTAAGTAGATTTTATTCTGACGTTTATATCACTGACATTTCAAACACTAGTCATTTTATGTCAGTGTTATAAACGTCAGAATAAAATCTACTCAGTATAAAAGTAAGAAAAAGTTTTAGGATGTTAAGGTTATGTTAACTTATTTATTAGTGATTTTGTTAGTAGCTGTTTATTACAAGGTTTATTCGATTAATTTGATGTATCTACTTCGTAAATTTAAGATTTTACTACTTAACTAAAATGATAAACAATTATTGTAATTTCTTATAGATAACTAATCTAAATCTTCTACTTCAAAGTTTTCGCCGTAGGAACGATGGTGATGAAAAAAATGTAGATTTCGTTTCTCCTTTTACTTCATATCTTTTCCTTAAATTGTAAGGTTTAATAAAAAAGTGAATTCAGATTTATAAAATTTTCCTTTTTATAAGCTAGAATACGTTTAATCTCGATGGGGCTATGGTCGTATAGCCCGAACATAGACCGACTAGGATCCCTGGTTGGGGGCTGGATAAGCGAGCGTGACGTTTCTGGTCGGATCTCAGCCAGAAAGCCCGACCAAAGCCCAGCTTAAAGCTGCGCTCCCCGACTGTGTACTGGCTAGGCCCCGACCAAAATTTCCACAAAAGATCATATGATCTTTCGTCTATAACTTCTTAAATAATCAAAATTGAAAGCAGATATAACAAAACACAAATATTGCTTGTAACGAGACGAATTGATTGACTCATAAGATTAATGCATTTTATTGAAAAATAAGAAAATTATGCTTAATTGTAATTTTAAAAACTTAATTTTTCGACTATAATTTCTCACATAATCAAAATTTTAAGCTGATCTAAAGAAACTAAAGTTTTTTTGTGTTAACACGAAGCAGGCGACCTAATATTAATACATTTGATTAATTAAGCATTAATTAATGCTTCCTCTATGAGGAAGCAAATTATATTTGCTTACAAGAAGCACAGTGCTCATTAAATGAGCACAAAAGTTGATACAACTTCACAGCTAGTTTAAAAATAAATTTTTTATTTTTTTGCCAAATGAAGGTCTAGATGTGCTTTACAAGTTCTATAAATTATATCTTGGCCCAGTCAACAATTCAGGAGAAAAAATTTCAAAGGCAAAAAAAATGTACAAAAAAACTTTCAGTCTTATATCTTCCATTTTTTGGAATTTTCCAAAATCCCATTCAAGTACGAAAATTCTTGTGATCACTTGACATGGACTCCATCACCTTCTCTCAAAATCTTTAAACTTTTTGACACTAAAAATGAATTTGTTAAATACTTAAAACGAGAAACTACTCGCGGGTATCGAGAACGATTGATTATGCTAGTGAATAGAATAATAATTCTGGCTCTGCAAATAAAAAGTAACAGTAAAAGTTATTATCAGAATGAAAACTCATTTGTGGAGGACAGCCATTGAAATCATCAGGGCTGCGGTATTAAGGTGATCAATCGTTTATCTTGGTATAAAAGCTGTTTAACCGAATGTACCGGTGCAAGATTCTATCCACTTCCTCCTCTGCCTTGTGTGCGACTTCTATGCAACTTTCATCGATTCCAACGTCACGTTCTAGGTTTTGAGTCCAGAAGTTGACTCCAGTTTGCTTCTTTCGTTGATTTGCAGCTCGATTGTACGGTCTTTTATTGCAGAACAGTAGCAATGCGTACCAATCCTTGCGCAAGGCCCTTTGTCCGTTGGAGACAACTTGAGGTTGGAAGGGAAATCGAACGACAGACTGGAGAATGTTTCTCGGTCGAAAGTTCGACGGATATTCACTGTGGGTTAATTAGAGCCCTACAGGTGCGCCTTTCGTATCGCAAAAAAATTTTCACAAGGATTCCTGTGAAAATCGGTTGTACAAGGAATCTCCAGTTACTTTAGAGAACTTAAAGGGATTTAAAGAATATCTTTAAGAGTTTAAAGAGTTATAAGTGTTATAAGAGTTTAAAGAATTATAAAAGGTTTTAGACAATTTTAGAGAATTTCAAGATATTTTTAGAAATTTCATTTGATTTTAAGAAATTTTAAGGAATTTTTAGAAGTGCTTGAAAAAGGATTTTCAAGAGATTTCACAAAATTTCAATAATCTCTTCAAATATCACTTTTTTGAGTGAAGATGTTCTTTTAAAGCCGAGAATAACTTCTGAAATATTTTAGTATAGAAATTTTTTCTGTTGAATTGATTTACAGTTACTTTCCGGCCTAACTTTAGCAATCGTGGATAAAGAAACAAATTGTCCAGCAATGGACAAACCAGCTCGTTTATTACTCTAACCGCAATCGAGAATCGGCGGACCAGTCTTGGCAGCGGTTACCATATAGGTACAGTGGTCCATTAGTTTACCTGCTGTATCTTGGTAGACGCGATTGAAATGCTAGATCTGTTAAAGCCAGTCGAGTGTGGAAAATTTCTCGACACTAAACTTTCATTAGCCCAATGCATTCGATCCTGATTAATTGTGAGACTTTCCCCTTGCGACTATAACGTATGCAAAGTGTCTACCGTTGTTATCTTCCGCGAATGTTAAAACAACGAGAAAAGAAAAATAAGGCTGGTGTACAATTTCCATGAGGGTTCTACAGAAATAATAGTGCAATGTTTGCAGAAAAAGCACGTACATATGTAGGTATCTGACATGGAATTCCATTGGTATTCCACCCTATACATATAATTATTACCATAAAAGTGAACGTTGTATGCGATATTGAACTCTTAGCAAGATACACAAATAAATTTCAGATTTTCCATTCCAAAAAGAGGTTAAAAATGAGAAAAGAAAAATCCAATAGGTGAATTAAGCTGGACCTTAAGTTCGCACGCGTGTACATTTGTCAGGAAAGAACCATTCACGCGCTTATTTTATTGCATCTTTACATAACTGGTTTTGCAAAAACCTAACACAAACTCTATTTTTAGACCTTTCTTCGTGTCAAAGGACGATTTCTTCTTCGGGAATTTACTTTCAGAATAAAGTACTTTCTTTCATTTTACATAGCATAATCTTACTGTTAGAAATTATGTTTTGCAATGATTATATTAGATACCATTGATTTAACACGTGATTAGTAAATGTTGAAAAGTACTTTGAACATTAACCGTTAATTTTGTAGAATTAACTTCACCTAGTGATTTCCATAAATTTTCTAGAATTAGTGTAATTCCTGCGAGCTTTACATATTTTGACACCACGTTTGATTTAATCATCAAGAAGATATTTTCAAAAATGGTAAAACTTATAAAGTCGAAATCGTTTTAAAATTAGCCAAAGAACATAAAAATATCTTGAGCGGCTTTCGAGTTATCATCATAAAAGTCAAGTCGTGCGCGCGATATATGAAAATAACCCGTGGCAGGTTATGGTCCCATTTTTCATATGAACATTATTTTTCACCGCAGGGATGACGTAGAGTGGGAGAAATCTGTATTGTATTATAAAGCTTTAAATTTCCATCTGAAGTCAAAGTTTAATTGCTTCAATTGAACAGAAAATTGAATTTTTCGAACTTTCTATTAAGGGGTATTACCAGCATGTAAATTTTTTTTGTCTGCCTCGCATTGATCTGCAATTTCAACTGTAACTTAATAATAACATTCTCTAGCGAAGTACGTAGGATTTTTTTGATTGATTAAAATTTACCAATTCTATTAACGATTTACGACCTATTTTTGTTTCACAAAAGACAATTTGACCTTTAAACTATAACGCCATTTTTTTAAAATCAATTTTTCAACAAAATCCTACGCAATTCAATAGAAAATGTTTTTATTAAGCTATATGAGCCGTTCGCTCAAAGAAACACCTAACTTAAAATTGGTCGTTTCGAGAAAAAGCGATTTACAAGTTTGGACTTATATTGTTAATCACTGAATATGAATTGATTTACTAATTTGAATTTTTTTCAAACATGCACTATTAAATAATAGTTTAAGATTATAAAATCTTCAAGAAATATATTTTAACAATATTCAAAGCGATGGTTTATGCAAAATGACTTAGGTAGTTTTTACAGCGAACTACCCAAAAATGTTTTTCTTTAACCACAAAAACATTAAAAAAATTTATTTATAAAAAATTTTGACGTAAATCATGTATTACGTCATCATTGTTTAATTTGTTTAATAAAAAATAAATATACAATATTTATTATTGTAATTATAATAATTATAATTATTAAAATAAATTATTGGAATAATTTTATATTTATATTTAAATATAATTATTTAAATATAATATATATAAATAAACAATTTTTAATATTGTAAATCTAATTGTAAACGGCTAGGCGCGCAGTTTCAAGCACAGAATACTACAAAACTCGACAGGTATACTTATTGGGGTAGAAGCGACGTACTAACGAGAGAATCTGAAAAACGACCTAAGTCGACTTAGGTGGTTCTTTGAGCGAACGGCTCATATACAGTTAAAATTTTATATCAATCTGTAAAAAATTGTAAGAGATAGAGGTACGCTAATGAAGATCATGAAAAAACACAGATTCAATTGCGACACCTGCAGAATCTTTTAAAAGATCCTCAAAACTGGTTTCTCAAAGTTCCAATTAAAAATGTACAAATTCACAAATATAAAAACGAGCTGATGATGGAGTACTTGCGTTAACTTGTTATCGATCTTTTGTGCCAAGAACTACTCGGCGACGCACGTTATGAATAACGTATAGTATGTCGTTGTTACCCAGAAATGATTCTATCTTGGGTGCCATACATGTATGTAAGAGAAGATTCTATCTACTGTACTTATACACAAAAGATACAATCTTTGAAAGGTATCAAATCACTCCTGTGTGGAGAGAGATAAAATCTTTAACGGATAGCAAATAGATAGTATGTTACTCAAGGGACTTTTCATATATTTGGAGGAAATTTACTCGATATATACATATACATATACATATACATCGCTGGGTACTTACTAATTTTAATTTCTTCTTTTTCAATTTTAAAGGATTTCAGTGAATATTTTAAGGGATTTCAAATGTTGTCGTGTAACTTTAAATATGTAATTTCAAGAGGTTTCTAGGAATTTTAATAAGAAGTTTCAAAAAAGGTTTCTAACAACTTTAAGTGATTTTCAGCAATTGTAAAAGTTTTCGGGGAATTTTAAGGAATTTAATGAGTTTTCTAGAAATTTCTTGAATGACAAATTAATTAGTTGAACTATTCATCGTTTATTTCAACGAAAAATTTTACAGATTTTGTCCACCACTGTTGTATTTATCTTTTTATGTTGTAAAATATTTAGTAAATCAGAACGTCTGAGATGATTTTATTGACAAATAATAAATATACGTATACACTGAGGAATGCAGATTGGAGGGGATTATCTCAAATACTAGCACCTGCAAACAGAGAGGTCATGGGACTTGGGAGGCAGAGAGTCTGGCCCTGTTTGCAGAGAAAGTTTATGTCCGGCTTTGGAAAAGAGAAAGACAGGGAGCGTGTGCGAATATAATAGATATTTCAATAGTTTGAGGGAGATAGAGAGATAGAGATCACCACGGTCTTTCAACAAGATTTTAGCAAAGAACAGAGAATTCAAATTATAATTATTATGACAATTTATTTAAAATTCAATAAAATCTCGAAATCTTGTTTTTGGAAGATACATGACTACTTGCGAATTTTCGTCATGTGGTCCCACGACTTGTCATGATCAAATTCTTCCATTTATAAGAATTTAAACTACGAATAATTAAGTAAGGGTTGAGTTAATCCCATTTGTAAAATAAACATGCTCGAGTATGTTTTCCATTTGTAATTCGCAGAGTGAATATTTCTTAAGGTCAAGAAACATTACGAGACAATCCACGTAAAGAGGCTTTTGACATTTTGATAGAGAGTATGCAATACTCTTATACCCCTAAAAAAACATCATTTTTTTATAAAATATAATAACATAAGGTAACGTTAAAAAAGTAGCTTCTGTTAAATATATAATTAGAAAGTAATGTAATATGCCTTGATCCCTGAAACTAAAAGTTCATGTTTTATGAAAATTTATCATAGACACAGGAGGTTTAATAGGATTGGATGGAATTAAATGTTACAATTTCTATTTTAAAACTGCAGTTATTTCCTATTCCAGGAGGGGAAGTGCACGAGTTCTAAGATGGATATCCATTGGCCAGGTCGTGAATAATCAGTAGATGCGAGTTTCGATATCCTCGACATCAGACACTTCAAATAGCTTTTCATAGTGTCACGAGAGACTAGATATTTCGTTTGAATTCCGGATCACGAGAGGATTCGCGATTCACAGGTCATTTTCCAGTTCCAAATCGTGTCTGACTTTCGAAAATTGTTCAGTATAGTGAACAGACGAGCCTCTGGAGTAGAGTTCGCCGCGTGAGTTCGATCATCATGATTATTCACAGAAATCGAGTTGCTGTGTCTTGTGGCAGTTTCACTTCGATCGCCTCGAAGGCATATTCAAAGAACACTTGAGTACCAACTAGGTGAGGAATATCTCGCGCTTATTCTCGCGATCGTACTCGAAACCAAATCCACTTTGTAAAATCTGCCTGTTTTTTAATACTTTGTATCAAAGTTCCTCGCGATTCTTATAGATATTTTAGATAATTTGCTTGCGGGGTAAGGGTAAACGACGGAGGAAAAAGGTAAATAGAGGAAATAGATGTCAGATAAAATATCAGGGGATTTTCTACATCTTACATGATCAGATGTATTTTATGTATCATATATATCTTCAATTCTTGATGCCCCCTGACAACATATATAAGGGCAATGAACTAACTTATGCAGATATATGAAAATAGTAATATGAATTTGATTTCATGTTTAACATGAGGTTAATATGGATACATATTAGACACTTGAAATGCACGCTTTTGCACAGGTAGATGTTCACAAGATCTTATTTTCAAATATTATGAATTTGCATTACTATACACGCGCTGCCAGCGCACCAGAAATATTCTATTGGATTCTTTTTAAATTCTTAGAAACTTCTTGAAATATAATTCTTTGAAATTGTACAATATTTCAAATCTCATAAAATTCGTTAATATGACTTATAATTCCAGGAAAACTTTTGAAAATCTCTTGAAATATTTTAAACTCTTAAAATCTCATAGAATACCTGAAAATTCTTCATAATCCTTCGAAATCCTTGGAAATGTCCTGGAATTTGTTAGATAAACTATAAAAGCTATAGATTGTAGAATATGGTAAAAATAACATAGTTAACATACATATAAAATTAAAATCACCAATGTAACTTTTTTTCATGCTTTCAAATGTCATTTATTAGTAATATGAATGTGAAAAATTATTAATAAAGCAAAAGAATTCAAAAACCAATAATAATGCAGCAACTACAATGTGAATGGATGGACAAGATACATCATATGAAACAAACGTATTTATTTCTGTAAATATGGTTCATAATTGATCTATCACATAATTATAAAATAATATGAGTAGGTATATTGTAATATTGCGCGCATGTGTATTTTGTAAAATCCGAAATATTCTTAACAATTTAAATATTTTTCAGAAACTACAGGGAGAAAACTGTTTAGTAGATCTCACTGTAACAAGAGTATATTATGGACAAACTAAGCTAGAGGTTGGATTTACTAAACCGTTTAGTAGATTTTACCCATCCAGTAGTTATTCTTACTACTGGATGGGTAAAATCTACTAAACGGTTTAGTAAATCCAACCGCTAGTTTAGTCTGTCCATAATATACTATTCTACAGTGAGATTTACTAAACAGTTTTCTCCGTATAGGTTCTGAAACCGTATAAGAGAAATAAATTTACTTATAATCTGCAAGACGGTAATACGTTACCTGAAGCAAACGACATCGTCCAATCGGCATTGAAATGCTTCAATTTCAAAGTTAAGAGAATAAAAAAAGAGATCTATGTGATCTAGTGAACCTGGAGGGTACCAAGAAAAAGATAATCGAAAGTTCTAGTTAGTAACAAGAAAGATAAATGTGTATCTATAAACATCGCAGAGCGTGAACTGATTGCACTGAATGCACGGGCATTAAAATCACTAGCGTGCTTCTTCCTTTCTTGCATGGTAACACAAAGTAGAATGTACTAATTTGTCAATGAGTCAATTAGCTATGTTAACTGTATAACCACACAATTTTCGATGAAAATGTAAATGATGGAAACAATGATATATTTCTGAATTATTTAGTGATATACAAAAAACGATTTGAATGATTTTGGAATTTTTTTTTTGTTAGTTTTCTTGTTAAATGAATATCTGGGCGTTTTTTGTTTTTCAAAATTCATAACTTAAACACTTTTTATGATAAGTAAGTGAAATTTTCATGGTTATTTAATAAATATTTTACGTTTCAAGTGAAGTAGACAAAACTTGATAATTATGTTGAAAAACTTTTTTTTAATAACAATTTGATAAACAATTGCAGATTATTATTTGTTCTCCATAAGCGACTGGGATGAAGCTTTACACGTATGTACAATGAATCTTCAGCTTCGAATTTCCGAAGAAAAATTTTTGTATGTGACCTTGGAAATGTGGAAAACAAATTTTTTTCTCGCGCCCCACAGTGGGACCAAACAGCGAAAAGCTGGCCGAAAGTATAAAATGTTCATAAAATGGGTCAAATTCTGTTACTCATAGGTTTTTGGGCCCACTGATTATTATGAATCCGATGTTACAAATTTCAAAAACAAAATGGCGGATCCAATATGGCGGACGAGTGTGCTAAGTATGTAAATTTTTTATTCTTTTCAAAATAGAATACAAAAATTTTTCTTCGAAAATTCGAAGCTAAAGTTTCATTGTACATACGTGTAAAGTTTTATCCCGGTCGCATATGGAGAAAAAATAGTAATTTGCAATTGTTTATCAAATTGTTATTAAAAATACGTTTTTCAATATAATTATCAAATTTTGTCTAGTTAAATTGAAACGTAGAATATTTATTAACTAATCATGAAAATTTCCATAAAGTGTTTGAGTTATGAATTTTGAAAAAAAAAAAAAACGAAAAAATTCATTTAATAAGAAAACTAACAAAAAAAAAAAAGAATTTTCCAAAATCAATCAAATTGTTTTTTTATATCACTAAATACTTCAGAAATATATCATTGTTTCCATTATTTAGATTTTCATCGAAAATTTTGTCGTACAGTTGACATATGGCTTGACTGAATATAAGTAACAAAGTTGAGTTGTTTCAAAGTCACTATATACACTTGAAAATACTGTACTTAATTGACTGTTCCTCTTGAAAACTATCTACTTTGATAATGATGTGTAACAAATACAAATCACTCAAGTTTCTCAGTAAAGTGTTCTTTTGATAAATAAGTGACCAAACTTAACTTCGCCGAAGAAATGGCTTTTGAGACTCATGATTTCTCCAAATTCATTTTCAATTAGCACTTGTTTTCTTACATATGTATTTGCATAATTACAATAAAACTCTTTTCTTCTTTGAAATTTCTAACTCGTTAAAAAAAAACCTTTATTTTCTTATTTCTGATAGATCTGACACGAAGGGACATTTTATCATTAAATCACCTCACCTGTAATTAAGAGTAGAAATTACATGAGTTTCAGAGTTAAACCTTTTAGAAAATTGCTTCACCATCTGGACGTTCCTCCATGAAATATGCAATCGATTCATCCGCCCAAAGTGGAATGTATTGATGTTATTTCCATTTGTTGACGTCAATAGTTTAGAAGCCACGCGAACATTTTACATTTTCGGAAAAATTTCTCTAGGAGCCATAAAAACGAAGGAAAGGAACGCTCGTTGAAACGTTTCAGCAATTATCGATAAACTATGTGAGAATAGAGTTCCTTATGCGTCGAGTTTAATTTGCGGGTAGGTATGTCGTAATCGCACCTTGGATGGAACGCGTCCTGCTCGCGCTAATACATAAGCTAGCAGACTCCAAGTACGTTATAAGTAGGTACATACATATACGTATTATTTGAAAGATGATCCTCTTCCTGATTCGGTATGAGATGTATTAACTCTATACAGGACAAACGTAAAAACGTAAACGTTCGTGGTAAAATATAAATTAAAGTGTTAATGCATTAAATAGTGTACATCCTTGTCAAGGTTGGTAGTTTCAGAGTTAATGTCCAGCAATCACTTACGAAAGGTACATAAACTTAAAACTGCAAACAAACACTCGTAACAAACTGGTGCCAGGACATGCTGTATACAAAGTTAACGAGTTAAAAAAATTGTTTAACAATTTTTTAGATGCGAATCCAAAAGACACCTATTTAGCTTCGTGGAAAGGTTTAGGAAGATGGATATATGTTTAATGAATTTTTTCAAGGTCAAAGCTTCTGTTTAGAAATCGCGAATACTCTTATATATGGCTTTTGAATGATTTATGCGGATGCCCACGGGATTCTATAAATTATCGTATACGGGGTGAAATCGACTTTCAAGAATAACTGGTACCTTAATTCATTGGAAGTTTCGAGCAAATAGTATATCTGCGTGGGAAGAATTGCGAAGGATATAATCTTAAGTGGAATCAGTTTATTATTGCTTATTTATGTTATGTCGAAGACATGTTTGGGATGGTTAGAAATCTATTATTTTGAATGGTAAAAATTTTTGATTAGGTATATTCTTAGAACTTTTTAAAAGTATCTCCGTAGCTCTCACAAGATTCCAGAATACGAAGTTTTCTAATCCTGTTGCTAAAGCTATAGAAACCTCGATTGGCTAGCTTTAGGTAGTACAATATATACGTTGATAGCACAATCTCCGGTCTCAAGGCGTTTCAAGGTCTTCAAGTAAGTTTGAGTAGTTCTACACAGTAAAAAAGAATCCTTAAAGTTATATTCGACTTAATTTCAGAATTAACTTGAATTAAGGAAGAAACTAAATTTAAGTGTACTAAGTACCTTGAAGCAAATAGTAACTTATATTAAACAATAAATAAGTATCGATTAACTGAATAAAAGTAAAACACTGTTCTGAAAGTAAGTTGATTGGAATCTGAAAGAAATCTAAGGCTATCATCACACTTAATTTTAATTTATGTAAATCTTACTTTCAGTTTTGATAGTACTTGAATTTAAGAATATTTCAAACTTTACCCGAGTCGAAATATATAATTTCGACTCGGGTAAAGTTGTTAGTTGTTAGTTGTTAGTTGTTTTATTGTGCTCGGACTAAAAAATTTTATATGCCCTTCTACGATCTGGCGGTTCAATTTAATATTTGTGTATGCTCGGATTAAGTATACCCTAGAAAAAATGTGAAACCACTATCTCGAGAAGTTAGGGTAATGGTTAGGTAGCTGTACTCGTGTCCCATAGGTCGTGCGTTCGATTCCCCTCAGCGTTGCGTGCGAAATTTTATTTGTTATATAAGCGTGTAAATATACAAATAACGATTAGTTATAAGAATATCCATAATATAACTGCAAATAAACCATTCTCTTAATTAATAATTATTTTTTAAGACATTTTTTTCAATTTTTATTTAATTTAGCTCCTACTTTAATACTCTTATACTCCCAACAATTTTATTGTGTTTATAGAGCGTCAAAGTAGTAGCAAAAATCGCATTGAAATAGCGTCTACTTTAAAACCTTAGCCTTTAACCTATAAATGAGAGCGTGAAGAGCGTCAAAGTAGGGCCTATATTTCGACTAGTCTGACTTTCAGAATAAATACCGCCTTAATTTCAGGTTGTGACAATCTGAACTTCATTATTTTATTTTCTTAATTTAAGGCACAGGTATCATTCTTAATTTCAGGTTACGTATGCTTCTTTTTGTTACACCTTAAAATAAGTTCGATTTTCAACTGAAATCAAGTATTCTTTTTTACTGTGTACTGGAATTTCTCCTGACCCAAGTCACGATGGACTTAGTTCGGGTCAGCCTTTCGCGGCACGCGCTACTCGTGATTCGCATCTACACTGAAAATAATTTGGTGCAGATGCTGTCCCAGGTGATAGAGATGTTGCGCTAAATGCGAGAAGAGTTGCGCGACTTATATTTGGGCACGCTGCGTTCACACTGTGGGACAGCAGTGCTCCATTTTGATACAGCAGTTGACAGTGGTCGAAGGAATACAGCGCTCCATCTGGCAGAGGGAGGAAGTTACTCCACAAAAAAGTAACAGCTGCTAACCTAAAACGGCGCAGCAATCGCCCTTTATTGTGGTGATGCAGGAGCACTATAGAGGTACTACAGTATCTGTACCAAATTTTTTTCAGTGTATGTATTTTACTATTGAGTCTTGAGTCTATATTATTCGACTCTACATTTGCATACTCTGGCATTCTTTCTCATGTATATCTCCTGCAGACAATAACGTCATTACACAAAGAGACTATTATAGTTATATTATCCTATCTTATTGGGTCTATAACTTAAATCGTGCGGTTTTTTTTTTCAAAATTTGAACGTTTATTTAAGAAAAACATGTACAATAGTATTATTCAAAGTATTGCCCACCTGAAGCTATGACTTTTTCCCATCTTTCTGGCAATTTGTGGATTCTATCCCAAAAGAACTGCGCCGACTTGGCGGCCAAGAATGAATCAAGCCAATTTTTGATACCCTGTTCTGAGATGAACCGTAGTCCGGTGACGGCTTTCTGCATAGACCGGAACAAATGGTAGTCAGAAGGGGCAAGGTCTGGGCTATAAGGCGGGTGGGGTAAAACTTCCCATCCACTGTTTTCCAAATAGTTCTTAACCCGAATAGCAACATGGGGCCGAGCGTTGTCATGATGGAAAATTATTGCTTCGTGTCTGGTCGCATATTCCGGGCGTTTTTCGGCTATTGCTCTCTTCAAACGGATTAATTGTGTTCGGTAGCGTTCTCCATTGATGGTTTCACCCGGTTTTAGCAGCTCATAATACAGCACACCCTTCTGATCCCACCAAATATAGAGCATTACCTTCTCGCCATGGATATTCGGTTTTGGTGTTGATGTTGATGGTTGGCCGGGTTTCACATATGATTTTTTGCGCTTGGGGTTGTCGTAATGGATCCATTTTTCATCACCAGTAACAATCCGATGCAAAAAGGACTTCGTTTTGTGACGTTCCAACAGCATTTCGGACATGAAAAACCGCCTTTCAACGTCTCTCGGCTTGAGTTCATGTGGAACCCAATTTCCTTGCTTTTGAATGTATCCGGCTGCTTTTAAACATTTTGAAATGGCTGCTTGAGTGACTCCCAAAGATTCTGCAAGCTCTTCTTGTGTTTGGCAACAATCTTCATCGAGTAATGCTTCCAGTTCTTCATCTTCAAACTTTTTTGGCTGCCCAGGACGTTCTTCGTCTTCCAAGCCAAAATCACCACTTTTAAATCGTACAAACCACTTTTGACACGTTCGCTCAGCTAGAGCATATTCGCCATAAAATTCTACCAAAATACGATGACTTTCGGCAGCAATTTTCTTAATACAAAAGTAATGAAGAAGAACTCCCTGCAAAAACACTTTTCCAGGCACAAAGTTCGACATATTTGAGTGAAAAAAAATTATTGTTTTTTACGCTTCAAATGAATGACATATACTGAAACAGACGCACAATGATAGTAGCTTTCCAACGCATGTACGGAATATTGAAACGATGTAATAATAATAAAGTTGCGCCATCTCTTAGCAAACCGCACGAATTAAGTTATAGACCCAATTCAACAGTCGTGTTACATAGAACGCATTTTTGTCAAATACCTCGAAACTCGAAAATATCGAACACACTCTCTTGTCGAAAACCTGATTGGCTTTAAAATTGCACGAATTCTGTGAATATAGCGAATTTCACAGTATTTCAAGGAATTTTATGAAATTTCATGGTATTTTAAGGAAATTTTAAATATTTTATGGTATTATGTAACTTTATGGACTTTTATTTTCAGAAAGGGCCTAGCCCGGTAAGCCTGTAAAATCTGCCCCCGCATGTATCAAGTCCAAATTGGTACCATACATTGGCACCTATGAGTCACAAAATTCCTACAAGTCTCAACCTTAAAAACGTATTTTTATAGGAGTTATGGAGGGGGAAAGAAAAATCAAAAAGTAGTTTTTCTCATAAACGGCTCAACCGATTTTTATGAAAAAAAAAATATGTTATTTAGGTCGATGAGATGAGAAGATTTAAAAAAAATTGAAAAATTTTTTTGACGAAAATAACAGGTCTTAAAAAATTTTTTAAGTATTCAAACATTTTTTTTCAGGTTATATTTTATAGTGACACCCACCATTTTTTTCGTAAAAATTCCCTAAGATGTCCTCTTTAACATATATTTTTCTAAAATTTTTTTAAGTGGTGCAACATAGTGAAAAAAAATAAAAATCCTACTCGGGACACTGTGTAACTATGTACCTTTATGGCATACTTTACTGGCTGGCTATTTCTTTCAGAAACAACCCTTTATCGTCTGTGTTTGGCTAGAAACGTTTTTGAAAAATCTAGAACTTATAAAATGTATACGTAATTATGAACAATACATTTTTCCTCGCCCCTCACAATACGGGGTGCTTTTTGACCGTGAGTCACTGGAATATGATTTTTGGTTTTAAATACATCGCTGAGTATTTGGGCTGGTTGTATAATCCTTGATAAATACCTTGCATGTGACAGATAATACACGGTGGCAGCAATGTGTGAACAGCAGCCAACAGTCCGCATGCCATTAGCACACTCACATGTATAGTGTGTTACGCCTGAAACTCCAACTCTGTTAGGCTTGTACCTAATAAAACATCTGTATGTTTTTCGAGAAATGTGTCTTGATTGGACCTTGAATTTAAGCACATTGGTCTCTTCTTTCGCATACTCAACAACCAGTTTTCCATGCTTATCTAACATTTCTGCTAAATAAGATACAGCTTGAGAAAGCTGATATGATCCAGGGAAAAAGACCACTAAATCTCTTTCAGTCATTTCTGGAAAATCAAGTATTTCTTCTGAAGTAACTGCTTGAAAGGGAGTTTTTCGTCGAATCCACCCTTTTTCCTCTGCCTCAAGAGCTAGTGTATTTTGCACATCTTTTCGAGCATGCATTCTTTCCAATATTTCATCTCTAGCTTCTACGTCAGATTGCAGCTTTTCACCATAAGTATTATTAAGAAATGATGCAATTCTAAAAAAGATACCAACTTTCGGTATTAACTTGTTGTCTATTTTGTGATCCAAAAGACGATACTTCTGTTTAAGAATACCATGAACAGCTTCTACTGCCCAATGAATTTTAGTCGCAAAACGAGACTGGTTGGATTCTTCTGCTGTCAGTTGCTTTCTTTTACCTTTCAATGCGGGCATTAATACTTTAAAATTTTTATCTTCCAAATCTTTTTTTACATCTCGAAAACCTCGATCAAGTACAGAGACATCATCTTTTTCCAAGAATTTGCATAAACCATTTGCATCTTCAATAATGGTTTTCAAGATTTCTGCATCATTGTGATTTGCAAGATACGGTCCAAGCATGTCCACTATATATCCATCAGTCGTACAAATGGTAAATGGCTTGCAAAGGGGAACTTTCTTTTGTCCAGAGAAAGACTTCCTTTGATATTCATTATTTGTACTCTTCTGATGTCGCGCATATGTACCATCGCAAATCAATAGTAAGTGACTATGAGCATCAAATAAATTCTTTGCAATTTCCGTCGTATGATTTTGAATGAGGTTAGGTCTATCAAAAGAATTTAAACCAAAACGACCTGGTAAAGCGTCATTTTCAAATGACCTAACCACACTGGCAGAATGGTCTGAAATTATCTGCTCATTTTCTATATTCAGTATAAAAGCTAATATTTTTTTTAAATTTCCCGTACGTAGTTTGCAAAGGAATACAACGATAGCTTGGATCACAGATCGAGATTGACTATTTCGCATAGAAGTCATCATTTCCTTCAATTCCAGAAGATTTTCCCAAGATAAACCAGTGAAAACTTGCACTTGTTTTTCTGAAAGGCTAAATTCACCGATTTTGTCAAGCAATGTGGAATCGCATTCGATGGAAAGAGTTTCCATCACTTTAGATAATTCTGACATGGTGAGTCTTATTGTGTTGGAATGCGTTTTCAAAAGCTTAATATCTTCTTCGTAAATTCGATTTTTTATCAGATGAGTTTTACAGCATCGATTTCCAGGTGGAATGAAAATTTTTTTCTTAATATAACATTGCGTGCGGGCTTCTGCAGGAATTACAGTTATATTATTGGAAGAAAAACAAAAACAGCAGTATTTGTGGGTAGCAACAGACCTCTGCATCGGAATTTCTACATATTCAATCTCAGAATCCGCTTGATTTGATTTTAATTTTACTTCAAATGTTGGGTCATTAGACGTAGATTCAAAAGCAGAAAGATCTATTTAAGTTTCAGAATCAATGTTTTTGTCAGAATTATCTTTTCTATAAATAGTGAGTCGACATTTACAACATAAAATGTCACCTACAACTATTATTCGTTTAAGACAGGACGAAAAATCTTTTGCTTCATCGGTAGTATTCATTAACTTTTTTTTACCTCTCGTTTTTCTCAAAATTACATCACAGCCAGCACACATAAGCTTATTCAATGATGAAGCCATATTTGAGTAATAAGACCTTTATAAGTATCAAACTAAAAAAGTTTACTTTTCAACAAAGTAAGATAGCACATAAACAAAAATGAGGAACAAAACAGTTGATGAACAAAAATATCGCACAAAAACAAATGAAAATCGCCAAGTGCAATGACACAAGAATGAAAATTACGATTAAGGAACGAATAAACAACAAAAAAGGATTCTTGCGAGAATAGTAAAATCACAATGATTTGTACGATCACAGAAGTAATCTTCGCAATAAAGTGAAATAGTGTAAAGTATTTTAAAAAACGGATACTAGATAGTACTACGAATACGACAAATGAATATCGCAAAGTTCAATGGCACTAAAACGACAATTATGTTCAGGAAACAAATGAAGATGACAAGAGATTCTTGCGATAATAATAAAATCACAATGAGTTGTGAGATCATAGGTGTCTTTGCAGTAGAGTAAAACAGTGCAATAAGTAAAATCACAATAACAAACAAATGAATATCGTAAAGTGAAATGGCATAAGAACGACATAATTATGATCGGGAAAGAAATGAACTTGACAAGAAGACTCTTGTTATAATAATAAAAAAAACTATAAACTGTAAAAATGTAAAAGGTGTCTTAACAGCACAATAAAACAATGGACGAATTGAAATCATGAACAAATGAAGATGGCAAAATGAAAAAGCGAGAGAAAGACAATAATTATTGACAATCGCAAAAGAATTTCGCGCTAATTCATTTTATTCCAATTTGTAAACGGAGCACATATCTGAGAGGTCTCGCATCAAGTAAGTAAGAAGAAAGCACTGTTGTTTAACATATGTCTTATCATCCTGTTAAAAAGATCATAAAAGATCTTAAGGAATTTTCATGAAAAAAAAGGGGGGGTGTCGCTACAAAACATAACCTTAAAAAAATTTTTGAAAATTTCAAAACCCGTATTGTGAGGGGCGAGGAAAAATGTATTGTTCATAATTACGTATACATTTTATAAGTTCTAGATTTTCCAAAAACGTTTCTAGCCAAACACAGACGATAAAGGGTTGTTTCTGAAAGAAATAGCCAGCCAGTAAAGTATGCCATAAAGGTACAGTTACACACTGTGCCGAGTAGAATTTTTATTTTTTTTCACTATGTTCCACCACTTAAAAAAATTGGACAAAAATATATGTTAAAGAGGACATCTTAAGGAATTTTTATGAAAAAATGGTGGGTGTCACTATAAAACATAACCTCAAAAAAAATGTTTGAAAACTTAAATTTTTTCAGACCAGTTATTTTCGTCCAAAAAATTTTTCAATTTTTTTTAAATCTTCTCATCTCATCGACCTAAATAACATATTTTTTTTTCATAAAGAGCCGTTTATGAGAAAAACTACTTTTTTGATTTTTCTTTTCCCCTCCATAACTCCTATAAAAATACGTTCTTAAGGTTGAGACTTGCAGGAATTTTGTGACTCATAGGTGCCAATATATGGTACCAATGTGGACTTGATACATGCTGGGGCAGATTTTATATGCTTACCCGACTAGGCCCTTTTCAGGGATTTGGTGAGATTTCATTAGATTTTCATGAATTTTAAAGTACTTAACGAAATTTCAAGGAATTTTTATTAATCTTACTAGATTTAAGGGGTCACTCTACTTTATACGCTAAAAAAGAGCTATTTTTGAACATTTTTTTGAGTATGTCATGAAAGATATGGATATAAATATTTTAAGGTATGATAAAATATGTCTTAAAGTACGTAAAAAAATTGTTTTTTATTTATTTTATTGCACGTTTATATAAAAAGTAGTGGCCGTGCGTAGGCTCCTCAAAATCAAAGAGGTAAACGGTACCAGGGCATTCTCGGTAACGGCTAGCCTGAAAAAAATCAAAAAATCAAAATGGGTTAGATTCAGTACGACAAATACTAGAACGATCGGTCGAGTAGTTTTCATAAACTCCTTGGTACCGTTTTAAAAACGTTGTTTTTAGAAAAACGCGTTGAAAACAATAAACATGCAATAAAATAAGTAAAAAACAAATTTTTTACGTATTTTAAGACATGTTTTATCATACCTAAAAATATTTATATTCATATCTTTCATGACATACTCAAAAAAAAATGTTCAAAAATAGCTCTTTTTTTAGCGTATAAAGTGGAGTGATCCCTTAATGAGACTTATTCATAAGTTTTTGAGTAATTTTAAGGGATATAACGACAGATTGTGGAATTTTAAGGAATATCAGGTGATTTTACAAAATTTAAAGGAATTTCACCAGATTTTGAAAGACGTTAAAGGGATTTTAAGATATTTTATGGGATGTTAAGTAATTATAAGGATCTTTAAGGGATTTTAAAATGTTGCAGGATCACGCGAATTTACCGAGATTTAAAATTCCCGAAATTGAAAATCATCGTTAAAATTCCCAAAAAATAAAAATTTTCCGAAATAAAAAAATCTGGAAATTTAAAATTGTTGAAAATTTTAAAAATTCCATTTTAAAAAATTTTTTAATTTTCGGGAATTTGATAAAATTCCCAAAGTTAAATATACCTGAAATTTTAAAGAAAAATTTTAGGAATTTTTAATGTCGGGAAATTTCAATTTCGGTAATTTTTAATTCTGAGTATTCTCAATTTTGGGAATATTTAACTTCGGAATATATTTAATTTCGGTAAATTTACGTGATGTTTGTAGATAGTTTCAATATATTTTCCTATATTTTATGGGATATTAAGTTATTTTAAAGACAAGAGATTTTAAGTTATTTTACGTTATTTCATTGGATTGTCAGGAATTCTAAGATATTTCATAATAATTCATGGTATTTTAAGTAATTTAAAAGATTTGACCATATTTTGTGGAATTTTTAATAATTTTAAGAGATTGTACGTTATTTTGTAGAGTAATAAGTAATTTTAAGGACCTTGACGGGGATTAAGGGATTTTACGAAATTTCAGTTGATTTTCAGGAATTTTAAGTTTTAATGAGACAATATCAAGCAATTTTACGAAATTTAAAGGAATTTCATTGGATTTTGAAGGATGTTAAAGGGATTGTTAGAAATTTTTTTGAAACTTATGGGGATTACTGAAATTAGAAAAGGAATTACAAAAGTTTCTATGTTTCAAAAATTATAAATTCTCAATTATTTTTTACACTTTTGAAATCCTTAAAAATATTTCAAAATCTTTTAATTTTAAATTATTTAGAATTGTCTGAATCTTTTTAGCAATAGGTGTGTAAAAACAAGAAATTAATCGTGCGCAAAGCGCGTGGATCATTGGTAATAGATAATAGTAATAGTAATCATTTAATAGTCCTTGAAATTTTTTTTCGTTTATTTTTTTGGTATACATTTTCAAGTTATATAAATATATTTTTATATTTTAATGGATTGATAAATAATTTTCAAAAATTTTAGGGCATCTCAAGAGATTTCAAATATTAAATATTTCAAGATATTCATAGTGATTTTACAGAATTCCAAGAGATTTTAATTGAGTTATGAGTTTTCACCTTCAATTCCTATAAATTCCCTGGGTATCATATTCTAATAATCATTATTTTCGGATAAAATCGGCACTTTCCTAACACCCTCTTTTGTTTAAATTTCTTTATAAATCTTGTATTATATAATATTTAATAAATACGACGCATCGAAACAAAACCATCATCATTGCCAAGAGGATCGACATCAAGAGTAAAACATCAAACATGTACCTAAAACATCATCATGTTTTCAATGTAATCGATGTCGATGTCCCATCACTAATGCGGATATCTTCACGCATAGATTAGATCGCGTGCTTACAATAAGGATATGCGACGTCCTTGAGGAACGTAACGTTTCGAAACGGCTCAAGGCGATTCTCTTTCCTGGGTCCATTTTGTTAAAGTGTAATGCGTCTCATAGGGAATGATCGATAATTGCAATAGGAAAAGCCGGAGGAATGATGGCGTTCATCCGTGAGGCGTAAAGCTGTACAATCTAGTGGGAATGCGGAATCAGCAAAGTCGATGTTGTGTGCCGGCTGTAGCACGCGTTTGTGTACCGGTGCGTTTGCCTTTATACCTATACCTTCCTTGGTAGAATGTATCATCTCGATTTATAGCAGAATGTTCATGTAGACTCCAGACGGTCATGTATTGCGCATGTGTTCGTTTGTCTCGTATATGTTGTGTGTACAATTGTATGAACATACATACAATACATATCCGCGTAAGCGCGTACCTACATCTTGAGTAGTAAATCTAACTGTAATCCTCGTTGTGCACGAGTTAGATACATGTTCACGCGAGGAGGTCGATCCAAATACGAAATGACATAATTGCCGATCTGGGCGGCGCGGCGTGCTGAACGAATTTAGGGCGCAACATGAAGAACTTGTCTGTGCACGTTCCTCTTTTCCCAACAGGTAGATACAGTTGCACACACAGAAAAACAGCTTCTGTGCTACAATTGCGGTTCACAGTTTATAGGTCTCGTGCATTGCTAATAAATAGACTTGGATGATTGCTGGAGGAAATTACAGAGATGTAAATATAATGGGCGTGAAGAGTGCATGGTGCCAGCTGGGTGTATGTATGGTGATCACTGCAGCTCGAAAATGAAAGAGAAATTGATGAAGAGAAGTACATAAATAAGTGCAACATTCACAGCGGGGTTACACGACAAGTTGTAGCAGTGTGTCCAGATCTGATACGCAGAGTTACACATACACCTAAAGCGCTCGTCCGTGTAGAGAGAGAGGGAGTGTATCATCCTTATGAATCATACTCTCTCTCTTCTTCTTCTTTAGGTGTATGTGTAACTCTGCTTATCAAATCTGGACACACTGAGTTGTACGGTTATTTATTGTTGTAAACGACTGTTATATAAATTAATTTTCCCTTTTGAACCAGAAAATTGAAGCACATGTTTCAGAATATTACGCAGTTGTCAATATAGTTAAATATGAAGGATTACATGTGTCAACTAGTACATAACAACTTAATTTTATACTTTCAATATTCGATTTCATAAATTGTAATTAAAACACAAGGCACTTAAAAATGAATTGATTGAATTTTGAGCCTTATCCAAACTACAGTTTAAAAGAACGGTTCTATCTATACTGCATGTAAACTTAAAATAATAGCGGAAGTTTTCGCCTAAAACCATAGCATCGTAATGAGTGGAATACGAACGGCATAGGACTATATTAATTCCATTTCCCTTGTGATGCAACACATGTATAGATCATTGTTTATCTTCTAAGATGGTCTCTGATATAAAAAGAATAAAAGTGATAACAAGGATGCGCTTCATTTATATATAATGTATAACGATAACTTTGAAAGATCAGAAGGAAGAAAATGGTTATGAATGAACTCTATAAATTGAAAATTTAAACGTTTCTTTCAATACTCTGATCCTTTGATGTTTAACATCTGAGCCACTAATAACTGATCAACTTTGATCGAGTTTTCCTGATGGACGTGCCTTTACCGTTAATTTAAATATGGTTCACTAGTTTTTGAACACACGCATCTGTGAATCACTTTATAATATCTTATTTCATATTTTTTTGTTTCAAACGCATTTTCGATTAGAAAAATGGGAAAAACATCTTACGATTCGATAAGCAGGCGTCAAGAACCGTAAAAATCGGAGGCGAAATTCCGTTATGATGGTCCCATCCCATAAATTCTGTCTTTATTAGGGATTCTCGTAGCTGAAAGTTCTCGTGGGAGTTTGAGAATAGAGCTATAATACATCTGTTTGTTTTGAATGGAACGGTTTCTTGAGATCGATGAATAGAAAATTTACATACGGTACTCCGGATAGTAAGGATAATCATTTTGCGTTCAAACCTCGACTCTAAGGATCGCGATCGGTGCCGAGAACAGGTCGGTTCGCTCGAGCGACCCGGTCGAGTTTAATCTAACTGTATCATATACTAGGGATTCATCGACTGTCTAGTTTCCGGTGCCTAACACTAACTTTATTTCACTTAGAACTTAGAACTTAGACTGAATTGGCATCGACTAAATGGACATCAGCACTTGACTCCCGCGAACTTTAGGATCGCCAGTAGTATATAGGCATTTCTCTACAATTTTTCATTTTCGACATTTAAAAAAAAAAAAAATTAGTGGCACAGTCCACCAACCAATCTTATCCTCTTCTGTAGGCCCTAAAATGAAAGGAAAAATTATGGAAACTCAGTTTCTGAGCTCGGTACGTAAAGAGAAAGCGATAACAAAATAAATTAAAAAGGTTGTTAACTGTTTACTCTATAAAATTCATTTCACGACTAATATAAGTATTCATATAAACAGCGCGGCGATCGGAAAAGAGAAATAGCGTTGTTTTACGTTGTCCTTTTTGATTTCACAGAAGAAAAGCAAATGTAATGTTTACCTTGATTTCAGGGTAAATATTACTTGAAACAAAAAGTATACTCAGGGTAGAGGTGAACATTTCAACTTATTGTATATTCTCTTGCTTCGAGGCGAAAAAATTAAAGGGGGAGGGTCTCTAAGGCATTTTTTGGCCCACTTTAGATTTAATCCAAAAAATTAGAAAAAAATCCATTCAGTTTCTACTAACAACGAGAAGTCAATTCCACCCTAAACGGACAACCATCACCTTGAGCACCCCTTAAAAATGAAAACTTCACCGCTTCTGTGCAGTGTTTTTAGGGAAAAGACCCAATTAAAAAAATCAGGAAAAATACATGTATAGGTTTTTGGGGTCGCTGAATTTGAATTCGAGATCCGTTGACCTCCAGCATATCAGATTCAAGATCATTTGAAGGTCAAACTGCAAGAAATCCGATTAAAAAATCCAGAAAAATACATACATATGTTTTTGGGGTCGCTGATTTCGAATCCGAGGTTCAAATATAAATTGGGCCAAAAACTTGCCTTAGAGATCCTCCCCCTTTATCCACAATAAGAGAAGAAATAATTTTGACTTCTCAGAATTATCGCCTTGAAAACTCATTTGGACTTCGTTTACGCACTTACCGATTTACCAACATATTATACAAGTGTAGAAGAACAGTTTTCCAACATAAAATTCCACCTAGCTATCGATAAATAAGTGTGCCAGCCGAAAAAGTAATTTTTTCCTTTGAGTTTCCTTTCCGATACTATATTTCTAAAATCCCATACTGTGGATCTATTATAGGCACATGTTTCGGTTTGGTGCCATTTTATATAGTAGATCAAGTAGAATACAGTGCCCTTTTTATTTTTTTCAAAAACCAAACAGTAAAAAAATTACGGGAACAAAAGAAAATTTTAGATAAATTTCAATAATTTATCATCACAACTTTGGGAATGTTTTTCAACTTCCACATGACCGGCACACCTATATAAAATATATTTTTAGTATATTAATATACGTAAGATCACTACAAAAAAATTTCAGCCGTCAAAAAACGTCGGTAAGAAAAATTCAGCGCGTGAAAAATTGTAGTCATAAATCATCTGCACATTCACTTCTAGTATTTTAGGTGGTTTCAGGGGTTGTAACGGATGGATAATAGTTCGAATAGATTGAAATACTACAGTAACCCTTAAAATAGTATATTTTCTTGAGGAAAATCGATTTCAAGTGTAGCATTTCTTATCGATTGTGGTCGAAACTGTGCATTATCATCAAAATGAAAAATTGTAGAGAAATATGTACGTTCTCTAACGCGGAAGCATGAGAATCTGGTTACTGGTTATAGTCCATGGTCGAACTCTAGCGAACCTGTCTAACTTGGTATCGGCTGTTACATTATGATTAAACGATAAGTTGCTTACTAGTTTCCAAAAGGGTATCCTGTTTCACGAAACTCTCCAAACGCACTCCAGCCAGGAAAAGACACATGATTTCTTAATCACGATCCGATTCAACTCTCCTAGATTCATTTCGGTGGCTTTCAAGAAATTCCATGATTTTAATGGTAGTGGACTCGCTTCTTTTCCCAATGCAAGTAGTAGTAAAAGCAGGATTTGTGTCCAATTTACACTCAAATATTTTTGACATTCACGAATATATTTCTTTTCATGACACGTGCACCGAAAAATCGATTTTCGGTGTATGTTAAGCGTCTCGAAGGGAGCCATTTATACTACAGGAACGTAAGTACTACAAAAGCAGTACATAAAGTAAAGTAGTACAGAAAGTAAAATAGGACAGAAAGTAAAAATACCTAAATAAACCAGAGGTTCTCTCTCCCTCCCACCACACTCTCTCTTATGCTATCGTATCCTATTCTATTTTATTATAACCTATCCTATCCTATCCTATCGTATCTTATTCTATTGCATTATAACCTATCGTATCCTATCCTATCGTATCTAATCACATCCTATCGTATTCTATTGTATGCTATCGTATTTTGTCGTATTTTATCATATTGTATCCTATCATATCCTGTCGTATTTTATCATATCGTATCCTATCCTGTTGTTTCCTATTCTATTGTATTCTATCTTATCGTATCCTATCTTATCATATCCAATCACATCCTATCGTATTCTATCCTATTGTATTCTATTGCATCCTACAGTATCCTGTCATATTTTATCCCACTGTATCCTATCCTATCATCCTATTGTATCCTATTCTATTGTTTTCTATCGTATCCTCTCCAATCTCATCCTATCGTATTCTGTTGTATCCTATCCTATTGTATCATATTCTATTGCATCCTATCGTATCCTATCCTACTATACCACCCTCTCTCTCCCCTCTCTCTAATATATTTAATATAATAATAAATTATTAGCAACAAAAACAAAAATGAATGTACAGTCTTCGTCATATATGCCTTAACATTTGCCACTAGGATTTTACATTGAAATGCATTAAAAAATCTAGTGACAAATGTTAAGACATACATGACAAAGAATGTACATTGTAATAAAAAGAAGAATAAAAATATTAATTTATTATTTTTTTAAATTAAATCATTTACTTTTATTTTGTTTAATTTCTCTTCTATAAACTTTCATTACTAATATAAAAATAATTTTTATAATACTAATTACACTTTGATATTTTATACGGTTTCCAACTTACGTGAATCACGGACAATATTTAAGTGTTAATAAATGTTGAAAAACACGTTACTTGCCTTAGCATTGTACTTGCCCAACCCTGCTCATTCATTAGCTCGATAGGATAAGTCAAGATAGGATACAATAGGATAGGATACTATAGGATAGGATACGATAGAATTGGGTACAATAGGATAGGATACAATATAATAGGATACCGTTGGATAATATAGATTAAGATGCGATAGGATACAATAGGATACGATAAGATATAATAGGATATGATACGATAGGATAGCATATGATAGGAGAGAAAGGGGGGAGAGGAGAGAGAGTATTTCCCGAATAAGCTTACGGGGTCCCAGCCAGCTTATTCCCTGCCATCCTGGTGGTACTAGCACACTAGTACGTACTATTGTTTCGAAAATCGAATTCGTTATACTGGTCATGAAAAGCTTTGTACTTCACACTCGTCCGATAATTGCCTCCTTTCGCGCCTTGTAAAGTAAATAGCTATTAAACTTTAAACAGTATATATTTCTTTAAACTTTAACAATTTTCGTTTTCAGAAAATTACTAATTTCTATAAATGCCGATAAGTATTATAAATAAAATGTTGTATAAAAAGTGAATAAACTCTTAAGGAAGTGAAAATACCCAGGCGGAAATGTCGGTAGTGTGTCGGAATTCACCACCGGCACATACTGGCCCAGTACTTCCCTCCAGTACAGACAGGGGTGATAGTTTGCCCAGTACTGACTAAAGGTTGACTGCACGATCGGGACAGAACTCTGACCCAGTGGTACAAAAATCAAAGATTTTAAAAAAATACTAGGTTTATAAATGTGTTGAGGTGTTTTAAATTTATGAGAAATGTAATATTTAATTATTGTGAAAACATTTTTTTCTTTTTCTTTTTGAAGAGAAATATTTTTAAGTTCAATCCTGACGTATAACTGATAGAAAAGAATTATATTTTATGTTTTTGTAAAAACATGCTAAACTAGTCTAAAATGTTGAAAAAATTACATTAGTAAACCAAATTTTTCTGAAAATATTTTTTTTTAATTCTAAGTTCGTTATCTTCATGAAAAATTATAAATATAAAAAATTTCATGTAATTTTATTTTGTAAAATTGTTAAAATGGTCTAAAACGATGAAAAACAAAAAATGACACTTTAGAAAAAAAACTTATTGTCAACAAACTTGAAAAATCTTCAAGTTTGATTCCTTATATCGAGACGAATCGATTGACCTATATAATTAATGCATTTCATTAAAAAATAAGGATGTTATGGTTAATTGTATTTCCAAAAATTAATTTTTCGACTATAACTTTTCAAATAATCAAAATTTTGACTTGACGAAAGGAAAATAAATGTTCCTTGCATCGAGACGAATCGATTGGTCTATATTATTATTTCATTTCATTGAAAAATAACAAAGTTATGGTTCTATTTAATTTAAAAAAATTAGTTTTTCAACTATAACTTCTCTAATATTCAAAATTCGAAGCTGACGTAAGAAAAATAAAGTGTCCTTGCGTCGAGACGAATCGATTGACCTATAAGATTAATGGATTTCATTGAAAAATAAGAAAGTTGTGCTTTATTGTAATTTTCGAAAATGAATTTTTCGAATATAACTTCTCAAATAATCAAAATTTAATGCTGATGTCAAGAATACTTAATGCTTCCTCTATGAGGAAACAAATCATATTTGTTTATAGGAAGCAAAGTACTCATTGAAGGAGCACAAAAGTTGATACAACTTTACATCTAGTTATTATTATTATTATTATTATTATTATTATTATTATTATTATCATCATTATTATTATACTATTATAGATTTGAAATAATAATTTCAAACTTTAATATGAAAAGATTAGTAAACAATATGTTTCCAAATTTCAATTTTCGCGGTTACTAACATTTTTTGAAACGTAATTTTTTTTAAATCTTGTAATTCAAATAGCTAATATAATAATACAAAAATTTAAATAAAACATCATAAGAAAATATTTGGTTTTATAAGAGATTAATTAAAGATTTGAAAATGAAACATTTTTAAATCCAACTATTTATAAAATGTGTAAAGCAAAAAGAAATTGAAAAATACATTTCTCACTAGGATGTTAGACTCGACCCGAGTCGATCCCCAGTGAATGCGAGTGTTTGTGTAATTTTAAATATAAATTAAGTGCAATTATTATATTTGAAACAATTTTATTTTTTTTAATTTTTCATTACAGCTCGTTGCTCTAGCGCCAATCGTTGAGTTTTAACCTTCCAATACAATCTCTAAAAGATGGCACATCATAGAGATGAATTACTTGATTTATCTTATACTGAACCAGATTTCTACTACTGATCAGCAGGGTTTTAAATTCATTATCTCCCCATGTGCAGCTAAAAAGAAAACCATCGGCATTTTATTATGCTACTAATTTGCTATTACTGCCCCAGTACTGGCAGTTAGTACTGCTCCAGTATTTTCACGCCAGTACCGCTAAGAATTACAAGCCAGTACTGGGCCAGTGGTGTATTTCTTACCTGGGATGTCACACAGTGTCAAAGACTGGTTTGCATTCATATGTGCTCGATTTGTACATACGTCAGCACGCGCGTTTTACGTTCGAGTCTTGGTTCCTCAATAATGGTTTTTTATTTTTGATGGCCATGGCGTATGGACCAGTTTTTCCTACGTGGGGCTTTCACAAGTGAAAATGTGCTGCACCTTGTGGGGTCCTTGGCCGTTTTCCAGATCAGAAGCACACTAAAACTAAGGCAAACTGACCAGGATCCCACAACAACCCCATCACAATTTCTGCACGGGCATGTCCTTACTAGTTTTTCTGGTTAAAATAAGCAGAATTGTGGTTATTTTAATCAGAATTTCTAGTTAAAACATCTAGAATGTTGGTTAAATCAATCAGAAAAAATAGTAATAATTCTGATTAACTTAACCAGACATCTTTTTTGAGTGTGGAATCTTAAATTTCTCAACAATTAAATGGTGATTTTCTTGATATTGCGAGAATTCTTTTATTCTTCTAATTAAGAATTAAATAATCAAGCCAAAGGGTATTATACATAATAGACAGAATATGCGACCAATGTCGTTCAGCCTATGTATCTGGTCGTCTCATCTCTCTCACGCAGAGGGAATGAATCTCGAGTACAGCAGTCGTAGCTTGTTACAGAGTGAGAACGAGGCCAAAATGTTAACTACTTCCCAGACACTGAGCTGGTGCTATCGTATTATAAGGTAGATATTTCCCACCGGATCGAATGATGAAGCCCTTTCTACGCAATCAACGTTCTTGATTCTGTAAAAAGTCTCGAATTCAGGTTATTTTAAAAATACGTAAATCATTAATATATAAATAACTGCATACCTTTGTAATCAGCTGGGTTGTAATCACTTTTAATCAACCGATGCTATAACAATGAAAACTCATTAAAGCCCAGTTAATTATTAAATCATAATTTATAATTGTCGGAATTTAAAAAAAAAACCGATTCATAAAACTCTCGAGTATTTTTCTGCACCGGTTTGTAAGGTTACGAGTTGAAAATGAGCGAATAAAATTGATTTGATTCAGGTTGAAGGAGAAATAAAGTTTTGAAATTACGTTCATGCATCGAGCATTAACCTCCTAAAGAAGTAATCTAATTGGCTGATTCCTGTTTTAAGATCAATTTTGAATGAAGCCCGTGCAATTGAGCATAAAAGGAGTAAATGTAAAGTAATGTAACTGCAAAGTTTCCCGTTGTTAACGATGTTCGTCGTGTTAATCAACCTACTGAGTGAAAGCATTGCAAAACTTGACGGAGGTTTGAACTGCTTGACCGTTCAATGTGGAATGACGTATTAGATAAACCTGTTCTAAGTGTTCGCGTAGGCGCTTGCAAATGCTGCTGTACTTTACGGATCTACGAGGAACCGCTAGGCGTAAATGCGTTTAGCCGGCGCGGTGCGGCGCACAGTGGGTTAAAAAGAAATTTTGCGGACAAATTGATATTCAAAAGCTATTTCTGATCCGATTTGAACCTTTTTTTTTTTAAACTAAAGCTTATAACATTTCGCACAAAACTGTCGATCCATATTTTCAAAAAAAATTTATTTTTTTTTATTTAATAACAAAAATGAAAAAAAAAAAAAAATTTTGTTTTCTGAGTACCGAGTTTCGAGAAATACTTGTATTCAATCCCAAATACCTAGAATCAATGAAGCAACTATCTAGGAAAGTTGTCCAATAGCTTAGAAATTGTTTAAAAATTTATTGAATTTGTTATAAACAAATAAGTGGGTAAAAATGGATTCATGGGGATTGACAGTGATTCGTCAATTTATTCGCACTAAATATGAATCATTTATAGACAGAAACCGATTTTTAACTAAATTCATGAAAGACAATAAATAATTTGTTATTTCATAAACAAATTTTATAAATACTTAACCATATCAGGTATTTATGATGACATAAATGAAGTTTTTTCTACTGAATCGGCCAAAAATTATAGACAAATGTCACTTACTTACCCGATTTAGTCATTCAATAATAATTAAAGATTGTTTAAATAAATTTAATTAACAAATGCACTGTTTGGCTATTTTTAGTGGTAGAAACTTGGTTCTTTCAACATAATCAAGTGTAAATGAATAATTTTTAAACCTTTAGGGAGTTTACATGACAATAAACAACTTTAATTATTAACGACAATTATATAAACAAATTTTTATCAGCATCGGAAT
>CAJFCO010018479.1:0-37987 GCA_904066015.1 Synergus gifuensis
AATCTTTTTTCAAATATAAGACTGCATACAGAGCGAAAAAATATTTAGTTTTGATATTTATTGCATAAAATGAAGAATTCAAAATCTAACTTCAAAATTGTATATTTTCGTTTTATTTGAAAAATATTTGAAATAGATATTTTTTTGCTCTGTACGCATAATTCTAGTTAAAAATTGATTAATTCTTCAGAGGGAAAAAACTTTAAATTTAATATTTGTTGAATATAATGAAGAAATCGAATTTTTAGATTAAAAAACTTGGCTTCAATACCCTTAAGGGCGTTGGACCCAAGTGTTAAGCTCAAAATTCCATTTTCCATTTTACTCAAAGAAAATTATAAATAAATATTTATTCGCTCTGAAGTACTAATCTTTTTTCATATATAAGACTGCATACAGAGCGAAAAAATATTTAGTTTTGATATTTTTTGCATAAAATGAAGAATTCAAAATCTAACTTCAAAATTGTATATTTTCGTTTTACTTGAAAAATATTTGAAATAAATATTTTCTTGCTCTGTACGCATAATTCTAGTTCAAAATTGATTAATTCTTCAGAGGGAAAAAAATCAAAATTGAATATTTGTTAAGTAAAATGAAGAAATCAAATTTTTAGATTAGAACTTGGCTCCAACACCCTTAAAATAACTTCATATTTCTTAAAAATTGTTAACTTTTCTCAATTCTTTTGAAAGAGCTTTAAATTATTTTAAATCACATAAAATATCTTGAAATCCTAAAATTATTTAAAATACCTTGAAACCTTATGAAATCTCTTAAAGTCATTCTAAATGATTGAAGTCCCGTAAAATATATTGTAATTTAGTAATCTTATATTAATTCCTTAAAATCACTTGAAACCTCTTTAAATTCTTTGAAACTCCTTAAGGGCGTTGGACCAAAGTGTTAAGCTCAAAATTCCGTTCTCCATTTTACTCAAAGAAAATTATAGATAAATATTTTTTCGCTCTGTAGCACTAAACTTTTTTCAAATATAAGACTGCCTACAGAGCGAAAAAATTTATAGTTTTGATATTTTTTTGCATAAAATGAAGAATTCATTTGATATTTTTTGCATAAAATGAAGAATTCAAAATCTAACTTCAAAATTTATTATATATTTTCGTTTTACTTGAAAAATATTTGAATTAGATATTTTCTCGCTCTGTACGCATAATTCTAGTTAAAAATTGATTAATTCTTCAGAGGGAAAAAATTCAAAATTTAATATTTGTTGAGTAAAATGAAGAAATCGAATTTTTAGATTAAAACTTGGCTCGAAAAACCCTTAAAATAACTTCATATTTCTTAAAAATTGTTAACTTTTCTCAATTCTTTTGAAAGAGCTTTAAATTATTCTAAATCATATAAAATATCTTGAAATCCTAAAATTATTTAAAATATCTTGAAACCTTATGAAATCTCTTAGTTATTCTAAATGATTGAAATTCAGACAATTGTTCTGTAATATATAGTAATCTTATAGTAATATAGGAATATAAATAATATATAGTAATCCTTTAAAATGTCTTGAAACTTCTTTAAATTCTTTGAAATTCCTTCAGGACGTTAGACCCAAGTGTTAAGCTCAAAATTCCATTCTCCATTTTACTCAATTGAAAAACAATTATTTCTACAAGTTTTTTTAAATTACATTTTATATTGAAACTAGCAGGAATTTTCCCGACGTTACCCGGGATTTTAAGAGATCGAGATTTTAAGATCTCATCGAAACTTTAAAGAATTTCAGGACATCGGTGTTGGAGCCAAGTTCTAATCTAAAAATTCGATTTCTTCATTTTACTCAACAAATATTAAATTTGGAATTTTTTCCCTTTGTAGAATTAATCAATTTTTAACTAGAATTATGCGTACAGAGCGAGAAAATATCTAATTCAAATATTTTTTAAGTAAAATGAAAATATTCAATTTATAAGTTAGATTTTTAATTCCTCGTTTTATGCAAAAAATATCAAAACTAAATATTTTTTCGCTCTGTAGCGCTAATCTTTTTCCAAATATAATACTGCATACAGAGCGAAAAAATATTTTTCTATAATTTTCGTTGAGTAAAATGGAGAATGGTATTTTGAGTTTAACACTTGGGTCCAACGCCCTTAAGTGACTTTAGGGAATTTCAAGGTATTTTTAAGAGAGTGCAGAAAAGTTATCAATAAGGATTTTCCAGAGATTTTTGTGGATGTCACAAGATTTCAAGACATCTTGAAGGATATGATAGAATCTTGAATTTTAGGATACTTAAAGAGGCTTTTTGGAATTTAAACAAATTTTAAGGAATTTTATTGAATTTCGAGAGATTTCAAGTGGTTGTAAGGAAGTTCAATGGATTTCAAAATATTTAATACAATTTCAAGATTTTTAGAATGATCTCAGTTTTATATAATTATATAAAACTGAGATAAAACTAAAACTTGTCCTACTATGAGATACCTCATAGTAGGACAAGAAACCGGGTTCGTTAGTGAAATTTCCAGCAGTTCCACCGCCGGAAGCTGGGGTACCAATATCAAATTTTACTTTGTTAACGAGTGTGAATGATCTTCCATAAGTTGGCATACCAATCATCAATTTTTCTTTTGGAGCACCTTGCTTCACCCATTCTCGGGCACTGAAGTCCTGAAATATAAATTTTCGATTAATTTGGTATTTACTCAACGAATTTAATATTTAATATTTGTTGAATAAAATGAAGAAATCGAATTTTTAGATTAGAACTTTGCACCAACACCCTTAAGTGATATTAAAAAAAACTTCAAGGATTTGATTCTAATGTGGAGAAAATCAAATGAAATCTTCTAAAATCCCTTAAAATTGCTTTAAATTCTTTTAAATGTTTTAAACTTTCTGTAAATCAGGGTATATATAAAATTTTGCCCACAAAATTCCTGGACAATTCTCACATTTTTCCATTGCAATATTGAAATTTATTTTAAAACTATATATTTTTATTTCTTAATAATATTTAAGAATTTAAATTTCAAGTAAGAAAAAAATAGCGTAGCTGAGTTTCAAAGAATGCCTAAAAAATAAATTATTATTAATCATCATAGTACCTATTTGCATTACAAAAGGTAGAAAAGTAATTTTTTAATTACAAATATGATTTTATCTCTAATACTTATAATATTACTAAAAAAAAAAAAACAATCTCATGTCGATGCGCGTGTTAATATTATTCTTTACTAGCAGAAATTTAACAGGAATGGCCGGAGTTTTAGTAAATCTAGATAATTTCAAATGATTTTAAAAGATTTTCGAAAATTTAAAGGATGTTAAGAGATTTCAATTGATTTTAACTAATTTCGATAAATTTCGAAAGATTCTAAATAATTTAAAAAAAAGTTGAAGGGATTTCAAAAAAATTCTCAAAAGTTTAAAAATTTTCAAGAAATTTTACAGTATTTCTAAGAATTCAAGTGATTTTAAGGAATTACTAGGGATTTGATGGAATTTAAAAGTTTTTTTTAAAGGATTTGAAAATAATTCATAATAGATTTCAAGAGATTTAACATAAGTTGCAAGTGTCAAATAAAATTATTCAAATTCCTTCCAATTCACTAAAATCTGTTAAAATATCTTGAAATCTTATGAAATCTCTAAAAAAAACCTTTTGATAATTCAACTTTTTAAAAAATCTCATATAATTCTTAAAATCACTATAAATTTTTTTAAATCCTTATATAATTTTTTAAATCATATGAAATCTTTCGAAATTACTTAAAATCTCACAAAATATTTTTTAAAAATCTTATGAAAATCCTGAAACTCAATTCTTTGAAAATTCCTTGAAAGCAGTTGAAATCTCTTGAAATACCTAGAAATTTTTTTAAATTATTAAAAATTTCTTAGAATCCTTTTGAAACTTTTGAAGTCCTTTCAGTTCCCTTGAAATTATTTAAAATCATTTAAAGGTTTCGCCAACTTAATGTTTAAGATAATAAATATTTTTTTCTAAAACAAGGCCATTTACTTTCGTCTGTACGAAATATAGGCAAATGGCCTAGCTTTGGCAAAAAATATTTATTATTACAAGTTTGAAAGTAAAAATAAATCCTGAATCAAAAAAATTTTGTAAATTATAAAGAATCTAAAACTTACAATTAAGTACAAACATTGATGAAAAATATCACATTTTTAATACATTTTCAATACTATTTCGTACTTGATATAGAAATAAATACATCTAGAGTTTTTTCTTCCAGTCTTTTTTTTGTGTAGAATTAATATCGCTTCTCTTCCAAAGAAGTGAAAAGGGTCAGTTTGTAACATCTTACCCTTCACATTTGACCTTTGACACGTGAATTTTAAACCTTGACGCCTGACCTAGCCAATGAAATCTTTTCCTGGTTGCGCTTGGCAATCTCTTTAACTTATTTTTTGCAAGACCGATAATTACTTGAAAATGTATTTCCAAAATTAGATCGCCACTAAATTATATACGTCCGAGTGACTTTCTCTGAAGTCTGTAAGATTACTCAATGTGACCACGCCTACATGTATGGATGTGTAATACATTCGTAATCTAAAGTAGCATTACTCGCAACCACCCTGGTGTACTACATTCATGAAATGACCTTGGCCTAGTTACTTAACATACTCTACTATCCTTTTTCCATCAGGAAAGATACTATATAATGTTAAAAAAGGCCTTCACCAATATGAGAAAAATATTTCATATATCTAAAATGGTCCAAAAAACCTCTTTAGTTTATAACTAATCTAAATTAAAATTTTTTAAGATTTTGAAATTTTGAATTTCGAGGATCTGCTTCAGTTGTACAATTTTCAAAAACGTTTCTAAAAGAACGTTAAAAATATCCTTCTTGACAATAAAAAGTATATAACATAAACTAAGCCGAATAAGTTGATTAAAATTTCGAAGAACGTGTACAGAACTTTAAATAAATCAAGAACAAACAATTGAAGAGCGGAAATGAATTGTATATATGGTCTCAGTATTTGTACAAAACAAATTATATTCTAACCATGGAGTATGATTCTAACTGTACAATACTGAAGGCACTGGTTTCCTTGTAATGAATTAACATTAATTAAAATTTTCTTCACAAACTGACCAATGTACGTTGAAAGTCGAAATACAATTTGTAAATCTTAACCAGTGTGATTTTTGATCGTAGAAAAATATTAAGCTAGAATCTAATATCAAATGAATACTAAATAGTCAGAGTTTTAATTCTAATTCCAGACGTTAAACGGAACTTAAACACAGTTAAAAATAATAAACTTTTTATATTATAGGAACAATATAAACGAATAACTTATCTTAGGTTATACGTTCAGTGAATTGAACGTTTCTTGTTCTAAAGCTTAGATTCTTTAAAAAATATAAGTTAACAGAAATATTTAAATAAGGAAATTTAAGTCAATACTAATAAAAAATTTATTCCACGTTTTCTGATCTTTCGGGCGGTGCCAGCCTGTAAATAAATATATGGTGTTATAATAATTTCTGGTAACAAAGTTCAGTAGTTTGAAAAATGGTTTTAAACTTTTTCATTAAAAAGAAATTTAAATTTAAATGCAATAAAAGTTTTAAGTGTAAAAATAATATATCATACCGGTGTATTGTAATCTTATCATTAGCTTGAATGCTGGAGGTATCCAAAGGAGTCAAAAACGCAAACTGACTTTGAGGATGAGACCTTGTATGTTCCAACAAAATATCCATAATAACTCGCCTGTTGACTTTATCCTGTAAAATAAAATTTTTAACGAATTAATAATTTATTAAACTTAAAAACAAAACAGATATCAAGGAAAATTGAATTTAAAGATTTACCATGAAGACGTCGAACTCATCAAGGAAGTAGAATGGGAGTCCAGTACAATCCCAAAGAGCTAAAATAAATGCAACAGTGGAATAAGATCTTTCTCCACCAGATAAAGATTTCGCATCATTCGTTGGCCTTTTGACATCGTTTTGAGGATTTACTTCCAATTGAAGCAACTTCTGTTTATGATCAATTTTTATTGATCCTTTGTACTTTCGAAGATGCAATACAATTTGAAAAGCCTCTTGAACTTTTTGACCGATCTCCCTCTTCATGTCTCTATAGAGTTGTCTACGTTTCACGAGCCTGGTTTGATGTTTCTGGAGAATTTCAAAACAGTTATATATTTTAAAGGATATTTCTAAGAAATGGAAATATAATTATTAACACATTTAAATGAAATTACCTCGCAGGATTTCATCAGAATCTTTGCAAAATCAATGACCTTTTTATAATTATCGCATTTTTCCTGCAGTTCTTGATTCAAATCATCTTTAGAGCCGTATTCGCTCTCAACCATTTCAATTTGACGTTTAACCTCCTCTGCTATATGTTTAATATCTCTCGCAGTTCTGAAGAAAATATAATTAAAAATTTTTTTAAATAAATTGAGATTGATAAATAAAGAGATATTTCATTCATTTTTAGTACCTCGGTGTTTCGACCCTTTCGCCATGTTCTAAAGCTTTCCTTGTAGCTGCGTCAACGCAACGTTGTTGTTTCTCTAAGTCTGCAGTACATTTCAGAACATTTTGCTTAGCTAACTGCAGTTTTCTTGATGCGTTTTCGACATTTGAATATAAATCATTTCGTTGTTCATTTAGCTGATTTATTTGATCCTAAGGACAAATTCGTTTGTTGTTCAAAGCTGATCGTTAATTTTTAATTGATATAAAATAAAAAAAAGGAAAATTTCTAATTTAAAGATATAAAAATAAATTTAAAAATTCGATTTCTGTTAAAAAAAAAAAAAAAAATTATTTACCCTGATTGGATTGAGTCTAAACTCAAGGTCATTAATGATATTTCGACATCGCTTAGCTTCTGCTTCCAACTGCGCAATGTTTTCCTGCATTTCAGCAACTTCCTTCTTCAATTTCTCTTCTTCAACTTTTGCTTTTTGAAGTTTTGTTTGATGACGATCCATTTCTTCGGTCTAAAATTATAAGTATTTTTGAAATGACACGCACTCTTCATGCTTCAGTTAAAACCTATGAGATTTCTTTTAAAGTAAAACTAGATGTGATAAACTAGATAATGATAAACTAGATTACACAAAAAACTTTTAATCCACTTACATAAACTTCCACTGAAGTGGTGTTTTCCATCTCAAGTTTGTCCTTTAAACCAGCCATGGCATTTTTTATTTTTCCTTCCATGATTCTTAATTTTGAAACCTCCACGTTCACTTTATTTAAATCAGAATTCGTTTCTTTTATTTTGTTCAAAATCCCATTATATTCATTAAGGACGCTACTTTGCTCTTCTTCAGCAACCTCCTTGTCTTCTTCCAAAATTCTAAAAGTAAAATGTCAAAAAAGTTAATTAAGTATGAAATATTACATCTTCGATCAATATTAAGTATGAAATATTACATCTTCGATCAATACTCAGACGATAGAAAATTGAAAAAGATACTAACTGGATTGCTTGAGTCGTCGAAACTTGGAGAAACTTCGCTCTCATCCCTCGTCTCCCACCGTAAGTTTTATAATTCGGATCTGGGAAGAAAAGATCTCCGTGTTGTGTGAAAGCTTTTTTGCAATTTCGGGGAACATTTTGTGCATTTGACATGACTGCACATGCTTCTCCGCTAGATGGAATTAGCATCACACACTCTATTTCCTTTTGATCTATCAAACAATTAGCTATCACCGGATCCGATATTTCCATCGCCTCCAATAAATTCGAGTATTTTGGTGAATAAGCGCAATGTTGCTGAACATTGTGAACCTAAATTCCCATATTTTAATTATTATCCCAAGACAAATTAATAAAGAGAATTAAAAATTGTATTTCTAAAATTTTTGGACACGTACTCTGTCGTGAAATTTGCTCGAAGTTATCTGCGGGCATCTCTCCTCATGAAAAACCTCTCTCATAATCGTTCCAAGCTTCTTTGCGTCTTGAGTATTGTCAACACAGAATCCGTTCAGTAAAGAAGGCGAAAGGAAATTTTCTACTGCTGGAATCCAATTTTGATCCTTTAACTTAATAAAAGAGCCAATTGGACCACGAGGTTTTTCCTTGAATCTGCCTTTTCGAAATTCCTCGTCGATTCTCTTAAGAAGCCGCGGCATATTAGGACTGTAAACAGTCATCGCATTGTTAGACTGCTTCTTAATTGCGGACAACTTTTGTGTAATTTGATCTAAAACAAAAAAAAAATGTATTATCTGTTTACATATTAAGTAACATTTAAAAGGCAGATAAAATGTTTTCCATTATCTTATATCATATGTAATTCTCCACTTACTTATCCTGGTCGTACAGGAATCAACTTGAATTCTCAAAGTATGTTCTTGTTGTTGGAGTCGGGCCTTGTTGCTCTCGGCATGCATTTGATCGGTTTGTTTGGTACGTAAAGTAGCTTCAATTTCATCCAAATCCTGCTCTAATTTTGCTAACCTTTCTCTTGCCTCTTGCCTTTCAGCTTCATACTTGCTGCTTCCACTGTATAGAAAATTACTAACTTAGTTCCAAAGTTAAAGGAAAAAAGATAAAAACAAATACAGGAACTAGATAGGCTTACGCTTCCAGTTTTTCGATTTCCTTTCGAAGAAGATCGATATCGGATTCCGCTCGATGCACTACAGTTTGAGCTGATCGCAAATCCTTTAATTTAGCATGGCGACAATCTTTCCCGTGCAAAAAAGCAGTTTTTGCTGTTTTGTATGCTTTATCACTATTAGTGGCTTCATCCTTCGCTTCCTGTAGTTTACCATTCAGTTCCCTGTAGAATATAAAATAGTTAATCGTGACGAATTGAAATTATTTTGGGACTACAAAATATTTTAAAAACAGAGGCTTACTCAATTTTTCTATTTATTTTACTCAGTTTTTCTTCTCTTTCCTCATCAATTGTAAGAAGTTTTTTAACTGCTTTTTCATATTCGGCCATTTGATTCTGTATCTGGTTCAATGATTTCTCCTCCGCAATTGCCTGAATAAAAATTAAATTTTTAAATAAGAAATATAGTTTACTAAAATCTATAATAAAAACATAAAGAATAAAATACATACAATCGACCACTGCAATTCGATTTGTAAGTTTTTGTACTGTTCACGAGCTTCATCTACAGCCTCCAGCATCTGCAGACTCTGTTCCAGTTGCTCGATTTCTGTTCTGGCTTCTAAGAGACACTGAAGTGGGGAAAACAATGTCAGTTTTTTAAAGAAATGATTACATAATAATTGAATATAATTAATATATAAAAAAGTATATATTTAATATATAAACCTCTTCAGTGGCTCGTAAACGACGTCGAGAATCTTCGTTGCAATGATGAGCATCTTTGTAGTTTTGGCCAATAATATCCAATCTCGTAGCTTTCATAAATAAGTTATACTTCTCGGCTGACGAAGAGGTCACCAGAAATGATCTAGATACGTCCTGATTCAACACAGAGATGGGATTGTCGACCTGGATATTCATTGCATTTATGATTTTATCGAGTTCTTCTTTTTTTGTTGAGATAACCTCGCCTTAAATAAAACAAAAGTACATTTAAGATTATTATTTTAAAATAAAATGATTATTTTACTATCCATTAATATTATTACTCTTACCTCTCCAGTTTTTAATTTTATAAGAGGAAGATGCACCAATCGACCGACAAACTGTGATTGCATCTCCATAAATCCCATGTTTATAGGCACCAGTTCCCGCATTTGTCAAAGTAATGTCCACTGATGCAGTGTTCCTTCCTTTCTTGATAAAATCTGTAACAATTTATTATTTGTAGATTGTAGATATTATAAAAAGTTTTTTTTTAAAGAAAAGACATGAATTCAAGTGGGAAATTTAATATAAAGTAAAATCTAAATATACAAGGAGTTTTGTCTTTTTAGAAAAATAAATAATAAATAATAAATAAAAAATAATAAATTTACAAATTATAGATTTATGTATACCTTTTAAAGATTTTCCTCTGTCGGTGGTTTTAGCCTTGCTTCCAAGGCCAACGACTAAAGCAGTCAAAATAGCACTTTTGCCGCTTCCATTGCGTCCAACAATAAAGTTAACATTTGCATTTAAGTTAACTTCCAGTGCATCGTGACACATAAAATTGCGCATGAAAACGCGCTTAACTTTACCAATAGTTTGCTGAAAATAAGAAAATTATGAAAATATGTACTATTCACCTTCATAACTTTGTATTATTGTTGTAATCTTAAACAATAAACACGTATAACAATACAAATACTTCCTTGACAGAATTATCAAATGATCTTTATAAAAAAATTCACTATCAACATTTTCTAAAAAGAACTGATAAGTTACAAACTAATACATTATTCCTCTATCTTACTCTTATGTCATGTTACTAAAATAAAATAAAACTTGTTCATACTTTAGTAATATAATTTAACTTCCAATTCGAAAAACCGCCAAAAAATTCAGGGAAAGATTAAACAATAATTTTTACATGTAGAAGAAAAAAAAAATGTGTTTTAAGAAAATGATATATTTTTATTCATCTGTATATAATTATAATGTTCTATTCAGTCAATTTTCTGAATCTACACGAAGCATATTAATTATTGTTTTGTTTATAACGTAGACTAAAGGAACAGAATAATTATCTTAAAATAGAGATTTAAAAAAATTTATAAAAAAATATATTATAGCAAAAATATATTTAAAATTTTTTGGTTTTCGCCGTAAACGAATATATTTATTTATATTACCTAAATTGAGTTTATACTATCTATACTGAATATAAACTCAGTGTTGGTAATATAAATAAATATATTAGTTCAAGGCGAGAACCAAAAATGTTAAATGTAATTTTGCTAGATGTATAAATCAATTTTTTAAAGCTATTTCTGTTTCCCAACATTGTGGGCCAAAAAAACTTAAATTTACTTCGCTTAGATTCTTAAATACTTACAAGTTACATTAAAAGTTCGAGATGTTTATATTTTTTCAAGTTGCGAACCAAAAAATGTTTTTAGAAATCTATATTTCTATTTTTCGTGTAGATTTATAAAGTTGACTAAAAGGAACATTTTTAATTAAATTTTTAATTAAAGGGAAAAGGGGAAAGATTTTCGAGAACTGGGAAAAAAAGGGGAATTTCTAAAAAAAAGCGGGAATCACTCTAAAAAAAGGAGAAAACTGTGCACTCTGAAAGATTCAAGAACAAATCTTAAACTATTACTAACTTTCAAGAAAATACTTTTAATTCATCATTAAACGCGTATTAATTAAACACTGAGTCAAAATTAAAAGAAAAATGATATTTCGAAAGAAATACTCACTACAAAAGTCGAAGAAAATAATCAAATAAACATTAAAAAAGCTAGACGCAACAGACACAATTTGATATCTAAAATAAAATATACTCCCTGATAAAAAAGTGGAAGTTGGTTACATGTGACAAATGCGTGATCTTTCAATCTTTCAAATTAACTTACTTCCCGCTCAAAAGATCCATCAACATCTTGATCTCGTGCCCTTTTTGCCTCATGAGGATCCTCAGGATTGCTAGCTTTCCTTTTCTTATTTTCTCTTTCATAAGCCATTGTCTCTTTTCCACTTGACTTTCCTTAAAACCGTCAAATTTCGTCAAACACCAAAAACTGACAAACTCAAAACAAAAGATTTACCAAAAAAGAGGTTACAGACCAATCTCTCATTCACAATTATGTATCCATTATATTTGTCGAAGACGTTACTGCACGTTTATATTTTACGACCGAAACTCTGATAACAAACATAATCTTGAAATCATATCTCTAGAATACACTTTTTTAGAGAGAACGAAGCCTCAAAGAAACAATAAACCACAATAAACTCCCGCGTTCGTTTTGTTCCTCTTGTTTGTCGAGACTGAGTGCAACGGACAGACTCGGGTAACGCTAGGTTCAATTATTGATTGTCACGTGACTGAATTTGAATCCAGCTCAGAGAATTGCGATCTTCCTATTTTTAAATAAAGAAAATTCTTTTCAGATCTAAGGTGTCATCAATATTTGTTTAAAGTTAAATTAATTAATAGTAATTAGTATATTCCTATTATATTATATTAGTATATTCCTATTTTTTTAAAATCTATTTTGACTAACTTAATTCACTTACTAAACTTAGCAGCTGCGCTTGCGCATTTCGCTAACTTAGTTTATCATTGTTAATCACGTATACAAAATTAGAAATTCAAAATTTCAAATTGTTTCGTGGAGAAAATGTAAACTTTTTAAAAATGTAGAGTAGAAAGGTAGTTCCTGCTTCACAGAGAATCAAAACTAAACTGAACTCTATAGTGACCTGAAGACTGAACAAGACTGAACTCTGAAAGTCTGAACTCTGAAACTCTGAAGTAGACTGAAGTGAACTAAGAAAAAAAGGGAGGGGATAGAACTGGACTTGTGAGTGATAATAAGAATATAAAAAAACAAATTCTAGTCACTTAAATTATTTTCATTTTTACCCGCAAATCGATGCATGTAGTACAAATATTTTTGTTTTAATTTATTTATTTTATAATTAATATAATTAATAATACTTTATTTAGATATCTGATATTAATTTTTTAATCTAAGCTGTTCAATTTTTATATTTAAGGCCATGTAAGACTTACCCGATAATTGCTTTCTCGTAAAAGAAATAGTCGTTACATTTTCAAATATTTTTAAATCTTTAAAATATTTCAAATATTTCAAAACTTACCCAAGAATTTTTCAACAATATTAAATTTTACAATTTTTATGTACAGAAGTTATGCTTATTTGTAATAATTGTAATTTTTTAAATTTTCATTTCCATCTATATGTCTTCAAATAACCAAAATTTATTTAAAGCTAATGTAAGAAAATAAAAAGATTTTTGCGTCGTAAAAAATTAAATAATCTATTTACAATTCATTGCAACTTGATCACGTAAATAATAATACCTAAATTTAAAATTCATAAAGTTGAATTTTATTGCAATTTTAAATTCTCAATATTATAAAATCCCCGGAACTATAAAATTTGCAAAATTTAAAATTTCCGAAGTTAAATATTCCCGAAAGAGAAAATTCTCAAAATAGAAATTTCCCTACATTAAAAATTCCCGAATTTTTTTAAAAATTTAATTTGAACAATAGTTTTTGAAATAAATTTTAAACAAATATTTCGGGAATTTTCAATTTCAGGAATTTTCTATTTCGAGAAGTTATAGTGAAAAAATGAATTTTAAGAAAATTATAAAAGTTCATAAAACTTGTAAAATTAAATATTTTGTTAAACCATTGTAAGAAATTCAACTAGGTGTATAATGAAATAACTATGCAAAATTTCATCAATTTATCTCTACGCGATTTCAAGAAATTGCTGCATCGTGACACACACACACACACACACACACAAACACACACACACACACACACACACACACACACGGACAATTTTTCAGGACATCATGTTAGATATATTGACATTAAAATATGTTGAAAAAAACCTTTTTTAGGAAACTGGATTTTGTCACCACCACAAAGCTTCCTCTATGAGGAAGCAATAAATAAAAAAATAAAATAAAATAAAAAATAATAAAAATAATAAATAAAAAATAAAACAAATAATAAATACAAAATATTAAATAAATTCTATAGAATTTATTATAGATAAATAGTTCTGAATAAAAAATACTGTTTATTAAATTACAAATTAAAATTAATAAAGATAAAAACTAGCTGTGAAGTTGTATCAACTTTTGTGCTCATTCAATGAGCACTTTGCTTCCTGTAAGCAAATATGATTTGCTTCCTCATACAGGAAGCATTAATTATTTTTTACATCAACATTAAATTTTGATTATTTGAGAAGTTATATTCGAAAAATTCATTTTCAGAAATTACAATAAAGCACAATTTTCTTACTTTTCAATGAAATGCATTAATCTTATAGGTCAATCGATTCGTCTCGACAAGAGGAACCTTTATTTTTCTTACGTCAGCTTCGAATTTTGCATATTAGAGAAGTTATAGTTGAAAAACAAATTTTTCAAAATTAAATAGATCAATAATTTTGTTATTTTTCAATGAAATGAAATAATATTATAGACCAATCGATTCGTCTCGATGCAAGGAACATTTATTTTCCTTATGTCAAGTCAAAATTTTGATTATTTGAAAAGTTATAGTCGAAAAATTAATTTTTTAAAATACAATTAACTATAACATCCTTATTTTCAATGAAATGTATTAATCTTATAGGTCAATCGATTCGTCTCGACGTAAGGAACCTTTATTTTCCTTACGTCAGCTTCCAATTTTGAATATTATAGAAGTTATAGTTGAAAAACTAATTTTTTAAAATTAAATAAAACCATAACTTTGTTATTTTTCAATGAAATGAAATAATATTATAGACCAATCGATTCGTCTCGATGCAAGGAACATTTATTTTCCTTACGTCAAGCCAAATTTTGATTATTTGAAAAGTTACAGTCGAAAAATTAATTTTTGAAAATATAATTAACCATAACTTTGTTATTTTTTAATGAAATGCATTAATAATATAGGTCAATCGATTCGTTTCAACACAAGAAATCTACGTTTTCCTTACATCATCTTTGAATTTTGATTATTTGAGAAGTTATAGTGAAAAAATAAATTTTAAGAAAATTATAAAAGTACATAAAACTTGTAAAATTAAATATTTTGTTAAACCATTGTAAGAAATTCAACTAGGTGTATAATGAAATAACTATGCAAAATTTCATCAATTTATCTCTACGCGTTTTCAAGAAATTGCTGGATCGTGACATACATCTATACACACACACACACACACACACACACACATCCGGACAATTTTTCAGGACATCATGTTAGATATATTGACATTAAAATATGTTGAAAAAAACCTTTTTTAGGAAACTGGATTTTGTCACCACCACAAATCTTCCTCTATGAGGAAGCAATAATTGCACATGTAAATAATAATAATTTATTATTTGCAAATAATAAAAAAATTTTCGAGATAGAGAGGGGGTGCAAAAAATTAAATACTCTAAATTTTTTATATATATTATTCAGTAGAATCAAAAATTTAAGTTTAATTTTATTTTTTTTTTGTTTTTGAAGAAAGCAAAATAAGATGCTATGGTATATTCATAAAACTTATTTTCAACCAGTCTTTTTCCAGGCCGGTACCATAACAGTTATGGGATTTGTTTTAAACCTTGGAATTTGTATTCTTATATTGAACGAAAATATAATTACTTTTTCACAAAAGTGGAGAAAGCTTAAGGGATTAGATCTCGGATTAGACTAATAAAAGTGTAAATGGTCCAACAAACTCAAAAGCTCCATGAAACCACCTGCGATTTATTACTTTCTTTGAAATTCAAAGACATCAATAAAGTTTATGAAATTAAAAGTGTCCCTTTTTTATGGTTTCAGGGCTTCAGTCTAAAGGTTTTTCCCGCAATAAATGGCACACTCTAATCCATTTAGATTTATTTTTGGGAATTTCCCATCCAGTTTAGACCCATCCATTTCAAATCAAACAGTAAAAAATAAAAAATAAATACAAAAAATAAAAAAAAATAAATAATAAAAATAATGAATAAAAAATAAAAATAAAAAGAAATACAAAATATTTTGTTTCTATAGCCAAAGCTTTGGATTGAAATTTATTCCGAATCAATCCGAATTACTCCGAAATTTGTATCCGAACCAAACAGTTTCATTCCGATCTAATCCGAAGGAAGTTTTCAATCCGAATTAATCCAAAACCCATTCAAACTCAAATCGAACCTTTAATCCGAATGAATCCGAATTAATTCGCCAATCTGAATTAATCAGAATTAATCATAATTTTCAATCCGAATAAATCCGGTCCATCCGAATGAATCCGGTCAATCAGAACTTTCAATACGAATGAATCCGAAATAATCGAAGTCTATCCGAATAAATCCGAATGATTCCGAAAAATTCGTATAAAATTGGATTCATTCGGATTAGCCAGATTTATTCGAACCCTGTAAAAAACGTAAAATTCAAAAGTATTGTTTCGCATTCACGATTTGTTTCCGTGAATTCTGTTATGTGTCAGTTTCGCATTGGAGGTTGGCCGAAAACATTTAAATGCGATACTTCTTATATAATTTTTAATTCTTGAATGCGTTTGAAAACGAAGGATAAAAATTTTTGCTCGCAGTGCTTTTTAATGCGATACTTCACATTCGTTTTAATGCTTTCTAATGCGACCGAATGAGAGAAAAGTTTTTCACGAAATGAAAACTTTTTAAATCTAAAGTTCGCATTGCTTTGAATACTTTTGAAAGCAAAAGAATAAGATGTAACACAAAACAGAATTGAATCGCATTAAATCTGATCAAATCGCATTAAAAATTTAATAATTTTCAATATTTTTCAATCCGACGTTTTTTACAGGGAATTTAATGTTCGGATTAATTCTGATTAATTTGGATTGACAGATTCATTCGGATTGATTTTGAATGGGCTTCGGATTAATTCGGATTGAAAACTTCCTTCGGATTAGATTGGAATGAAACTGTTTGGTTCGGATACAAATTCCGGAGTAATTCGGAAAATTTCGAATTATTACTATTCCGTAAAAAAAAATTTTACGGAGTTACACGTATTTAAATTTTCGGTTTCGTTTTTCAAAAAAACCAAATTTTTTCTTTAAGCTTATATAATTTTTTACCTAATTGAGATATTTAAGATTTCTTTCCAGATTCTGGTAGAGTTTATCGCCTTCTTTCAAAATCCGCGAGAGAATTTCAAAAATGTTCAAAATTAACAAAATGGCGGCGGTTTTTCTGAAAATACTAAAAGTCGATTTTCTTAAAAAACCCAAATTTATATTTTTTGCCAAGTTTTTTTTTTAATTTGTACACTATCGCGGTGAGGAAAACACTGTGAATTTTATACGAGCTAAAAAACTGTTATTGTAGCGAGGAGAATTTTTTTCATAAAAAAAAATTCTCGCATTTTAATTGTTAAGAAAATATTTTGCACAGTTAAGGCCATGTAAGACTTACCCGATCCCTACCTTACCGACACTTTTTTCTGCAACGCAACGTTTACATTTATTGAGATATTAAATTGAAAATTTCTAAAATAAAAGAAAATATGCTAAGGTATGTTTATCTGGTCTTAAATTTTTGCATTTATATAAAAAAAATTTTTTTGAAAAATTTTTTTTATAAATGTCAATATTTAGGACCAGATAAACGTACCTTAATGCTTTAATTTCAATTTTAGAAATTTTCAACTTTTGATATCTCAATAAATGTAGACGTATAGCGTTGGAGAGAAAAAAATGTCGGTAAGGTAGGGATCGGGTAAGTCTTACATGACCTTAAGAAAGTTCTAAAAAAATTCTAGTACTCACTCTATGATATCTTTTGCACCATTTGCGAAAAAATAAAAAAATTCAATTTTCATAAACAAAAAAATTCTCCTCTCTTGGCTCCATTTTTATCCAATATTTAAGAAAAATACACGTTCGTCTAAGGAAAACTTCCTGTGAGTTTTACGTGGACTAAACAATCAAATTTTGATCATCAAAAAATTTGAAAATTCGATTTTATGAAAAATAATTTTCTGACGATATAAAAATTATTTTTTTATTTTCTGACGATATAAAAATTGTTTAACCCACGTAAAAAACTCATATGAAGTTTTCCTTATACGAACGTATATTTTTCTTAAATATTGAACAAAAATAATAGTAGGTATTTCCATAGAGTGCAAGAATTTTTTTGTTTATATAAAAATTAAATTTTTTTTTTCTCGAAAATGGTGAAAAATATAAATAAGTACAAGAACTTTTTATAGAACTTTCTTAACTGTGCAAAATACATTCCTAACATTTTTTCGTATCTATTGCTGTTTAAAAAAAAAATGCAAGAATTTTATTTTATGAAAAAAATAATTGCATTTTTAATTTTAATTCTAAAAAACAGATATTGATAGAATAGAATTAATGGCTTAAATAAAAAAAATGTTTATAAAAACAAAATACATAATTTCGTTCATTAAAAATTAAAAAAAAAAATTAAATTAAAACTTATTTAAAATTTTGAGGACCTATATTGCTTTCCTTGGGGCGCATCACCTATACAATCCGTCCCTGGCTGAGGGGCGAACTTAAGGGCGTGTGATAATTACCATAAGAGCAAATTTAATTTCATCATAAAATTAAAATCTCCTTAATTTTTCACAGTAATAAATATTTTTCGCTGAAAGTAGGCGATCTACCTCCGCCTTCATGAAACGGAATTAAATTCTCTAGTTTCAGAGAAAAATACTTATTATTCCGACCGTAAAGTTGGCAAAACTAAATTTGCTCCTATGGTAATTATCATATGATCTTAAGGGTGTGAAGTGGGGGTAAAGAGTGGGTAGCCCCCTACCCCCCCAACTCGAACCACGTACCGGTGCCGCCACTGCAGTGACCGGCTGGTTGGGTTCCCGGGTGTCGAAGTTAGACCCGAATATCCTCGTATCTTGTAATCGAGAACGAGAAGCTTTCTCACAACGACGCGCGTTCTTCTCTACTCTAAAAACCGATGCCGATTCCTATTTCCAACATCAACCTAATAACGTGACAAGCCGACGAGAACATATGAAAGTAGTTTTCCAAGATTTCCGAAAATTTCCATGTCAAAGACACGCGCTACTACTGCCAAGGCCAGCGTGTTACGCCCCGCGCACATTGTTCGTCACCCTGTTCGTCCAACCGTTTTTTACCGGATCCCCTCGGTGCCCTTCGAGAGTGCCAGGGCCCAAAAACCGAGGAAAATCAAGAGTTTTCCGGATTCACTGTGATTCGCCAAAACAACAACAACAACAACCTGAATACTAACCACGGCATCACTCGTGCCAGCCTGAGATGAGCGACCATGGCTGCATACACTTGAATAATTTCAAGGCAGCCAAGGGTATACAGCCCTACAAAGTGATTCACTCTTTTTTCGTCACCAGCACTTCCAACGAAGCCAGGATTAGAAAGGTGGGACTTTTCTTTCAACTTGCGACAATACCGGCATTAGAATTCTAATTCTTGACCTTCCTTTCCTTTTTGCGAATTATTTGCCTGCTATTTCATCATTTAGTTTTTTCTTATTTTACACTCATGTTTGTGTAAGGAATTCTTGAATATTTCTTTATTGCGACGAGTGTCAAGTGTTTATGAAAATTCAGAGAGAGCTGTCAAATTTCCCTCAGAGAATAACACATGGACGTGGTATTTACGTGCACGCTTTTCAGCACATGCGGTTACTTGTACTTCTCACACAAACGTCGGTTCATTCACGTTTTCTTCAGGGACGGAATGTTGGCTGAGGAGGAAGAGTCCCTATGGCCCTGTGCTTAAAATTGTGTAAATTTTTTGTTGGTGGTCTAGATTCGGTGAAAAACAGGTTTCTGAAGACATTTTGTTTATTTTTATATGAAATGTACTCGGGAATCTTTGGACAATTTGATTTAATTTTCTTTCTTAATTTTTAAAATGTAATTTTAGAAAACTTTTGCTTTTATGTAAATTGTTTTGAAATAGTGTCTATGATTATTTATATATTTGGAACTGTTCCAAATAATAGTTTTTATGCTTCTTTTTATTCTTCTGTTTCTTTTTCATCTTTCACGAAGTCGAAACAATGGAAGGATTCTAAAAAGGGTTTCTCAGATTTGCCTTTGTAATATAATAATATAATAATATAAATCTCTGAATAACGGGATTTGGGATGCAAAGGTAATCCAGGTACCGTTGATTGGCACGCTACTGGATTCGAGCATATGTATATTTTATCAGAATATAATATATGATAAAATGACAAAAGAAATTGTTAACAATTTTTAGATTCAATGAAATTATTTAAATTAAGAATATGTGTTTAAAGAATCTTTACATAAATACTTGTACAATAAAATAATTAAATTAAAGGTACCTAAAAACTGAAATGACAAGGGAAACATCTGCAACTTTCAGGGCCGTAGTCTAATCGCAAAAAACCCTGAGAAGAAAAATGTTTAAATTATTGTAGATATAATTTCGTTAGGACATATTACGTATAGCTATGTATATTTATACGTATAATTTCTTTTGATAAGAAATTTATCTGAAAGTCAGATTCGTCCTTGTTAAAATTGCGAAATGCTTTTTATATAAAAACTTTCGCGAGTTGCTCAACTTTGATGAAAAAGCCACGTAGATTTCAAAATCAGTCAAATCGATTTTGATGAACAGACACGTCATGCAAACGTAGATATTTTTTTATTATGAAATACCTTCTTAGGTAATGATTTTTAGGAATAAGAATAAAATATTTTGGTTTAAAAGGAATGTTGGTTTAGATTTTAGGTGTACTTTTACTTTAATTTAGAATTATTTGTTTTTATGATCAATACAATTAGTCTAAAATATAATTTTATTTTTACAGGCAGTCAGTTGTCTCTGTCATACCTGCAAAACGTATAAGGATCGATTACATTCGTGTCTCCACTGTATTTTCTTTGGCTGTTACGTTAAAGGGCATATACAGGAACATGCCAAAACGAAAAAACACTTTTTAGGTAGTATAACTATTTATTTTTGCTCACCTTCTGCTACTAGAAAAAATAATTGAGAATTTTCAATTCTTGAAATATAAAATTTTGTAATTCTTTGTCTAATTTCAGAAATCTTTATGAGTTTTATAAAATTCCTTAAAATATCTTTATTATCCTTCAAAATTTGGTAAGATTCTTTTAAATTTCGTAATTTCACTTGATATTTCTTAAAATTACTTAAAACTACTCAAAGTCACATAAAGTCTCATTAAATCTCTTAAAATTTCTGAAAATCCATTGAAATTTTGTAAAATCTATTGGATCCATTCAAAGCCTTTAAAATTACTTAATATACCATAAGACATCGTAAAATCCATCAGAATTACTTAATATTCCATAAAATATGGACAAATCCCTTAAAGTTATTTAAAATCATATGAAATTTCATGAAATCCCTTAAAATTCCTGACAATCCCATGAAATCTCGTAAAATTCCCCTACAATATCTTAAAATCCCTTTAACATCCTTCAAAATCTGGTAAAATTTCTTAAAATTAATTAAAATTATTTAAAATCTCATAAAGTCTCATTATATCTCTTAAAATTAATCAAAATTCCATGAAATTTCGTTAAATTCTTTAAAATTCTTGAAAATCCAATATAACCTCACCAAATCCTTTAAAACTTCTGGAAATAAATATTCTTCAAATTACTTAATATCTCATAAAATATTTGAAAGTTGCTTAAAATTACTTAGAAGCTCCCAAAATATCATCAAAGCCAATATAATTACTTAAAGTCCCATGAAATCTTATGAAATCCTTTGAAATTCCTGAAAATCCAATGAAATTTCGTAAATCCTTTGAAATCCCTTAAGTCGTTAAAATAACTTAATATCCTATGAAGCATTGTAAAATCTCTGAAAATTATTTAAAATTCCATGTAATTTCGTAAAATCCTTTAAAATTTCATAAAATCCCTCGCAACACCGTGAAATCACTTAATATTTCTAAAATCTCAATAAATTTCGTAAAGTCCTTTTAAACTCCTTAACATTTCTCAAGATTCCGTGAAATCACATTGAATCTCTTAAAATACCTTAAAATTCAATGAAATTGCGTAAAATGTCTAAAAGTTTCTCAAATTACTTAAAATTCCACTAAATATATAGTCAGAATCCTTAAAATTACTTTATGATCCTTTAAAATCTCATAATTTTTCCCAAAAATATGTGGGATTGAAAAAATTAAGGGATTTCAAAAGAATGGAAAATAATTCAGAGATTATAATTTTTGAAATATAAAAATTTTTAATTCCTAGTCTAATTTTATGAACCCTAGTTAATATCCTAGTTAATATCCTAGTTAATATTCTAATTTATAATTCCTAGTCTAATTAAATTTTTATCTTATTAAATTCCTTAAAATTATTCAAAGTCCCATTAAATCTCATTAAAACCCTCAAAATATCTAAAAATTCAATGAAATTTTGTAAAATCCTTTCAAATACCTTAAAAGTTTTAAAAATCACTTAAAATTCCACAACATATTTATCGTTAAATCTTTTAAGATTTCTCAAAATCCCATAATCTCTTAAAATTAATTGGGTTGAAGTTTCAGACGTCTAGTCCGATGATTTTTTATTTTTATATTCAATAGAATAAACATATTTTTAGAAAATATTTCCACAGAATCCAAAGTCCAAAATTTTTATTTATTTACTGGCAGAAATTACTTTGACCGGAATTTTAAGAGAGATTTCTTAAAATTTAAAGGATTTTTAAAGAGACTTCAAAGGATTGCAAAAGGTTTTAAGTGATTTTGAAATCTTTTTCAGGATTTCAAGGATTTTTTTTCAAATTGGGATTTCCAGAAATATTGAGGGATCTTATATGATTTTCTGTCATTTTCAGGAATTTAAGAAATTTCGAGAAATTTGAAGGGACTTTAAGAGCTTTCAAGGGATTTTACGAGATTTCAAGATATTTCAAGAGAGTTTAATGAACTCTATGGAATTTTAAAATATTTCAAACGATTTTAAGAAATGTAAAGAAGATTTAAAAAATTTCAAATAATTTAAAAATATTTTATGGAATTTCATTTGATTTCGTTTGTATTAGAATCAATTCCTTGAAATTCCTTAAAGTCACTTAAAATCTGATTAAATCCCCTAAATTGTCTTGAAATCCCTTAAAATTCTTTGAAGTTCCTTATAATTAAATAAAATTCTTTAAAATATCTTGGAATTCCTTTCTCACTTAAAATCTCTTAAAATCCCAAGCAACTCCGGGTAAATTTAATAAATAAAAATAAAAAACATTTTTTGGAACTCTTATTTTGATATTGTTAATCTAAATAATCATAAAAAATAAAAAAAACTTCCTTGAAACAGCTTTAAAGATTCTAAAATTACTTAAAATTACACAAAATATCGTTAAATCCTTTAAAATTATTTAAAATCCCATGAAATCTCGTTAAATACTTTCAATTACCTGAAAATCCACTGAAAACTCTTTATTATATTTTTATATTCTTTAAATTTCTTTAGATTCTATAAAACCCCAATAACTGATAAAATCCTTTAAAATTTCTGAAAATCAGAATAAATTTGTAATCAGGTTTTCGTCAACAATGTGTTCGATTTATTGGTAACATCACTTTTTTAAGATAGGATTTAAAAATATAATAAACGACTTTCCTACTTTTAACACTTTTCGAGAAAAAAAATGAAAAGCTTGAATTTTTAAGTTAATTTTGAATTCCTCGTTTTATATAAAAAGTATTAAAAATAAACATTTTTTCGTTCTATAGGCATATTTCTATTTTAAAACAGAGTATATCTACAGAGTGAAAAAATATTTAATCCCAATTGTTGAGTAAAATGAACAATTCAATTTTGAAGTTAGAATTTGGATCCAGTACTTTGAAATCCTGTTTTCATTCCAATCTCTTTTAATTTACAGCTGTGGACTTGTGTTACGGGAATATTTTATGCTTCCAATGCGGAGACTACGTCTACGACCGAGAATTATTAGCGGTAGCAAAATCACAATGGAGCGAATCTGCGAAATCGTTAAGCTTAGGAGAATTTTATCGTGCGTGGGAACCCACTCAAACCGAAGCGGAATTATTAAGAAAAAATCCACGCAGAAGACGAGTCGTAGAAAATTCCACTATAGGTAAATCATTTTAAATTTAGACTCATTACTAGTAGAAATCATTTGGAAAGATTCCAAATTTGTACTGCTAGGAATTTCTTGAGTAAAATATAATTCAATTTTTGATTGCAGGTTTAAGAGGACTAATAAATCTAGGAAGCACGTGTTTTATGAACTGCATAGTTCAGGCGTTGATCCACACTCCACTTTTACGGGATTATTTCCTTGCTGACAGACATCACTGCCCTCAACCAAGTCGTTGTTTAGTTTGTGAAGTAGCTCAGCTCTTTCAAGAATTTTACTCGGGAAGCAAAGCCCCCTTGACGCTTCACAAACTCCTTCATTTAATCTGGACACACGCCAGACACTTAGCGGGATATGAACAGCAAGACGCGCACGAGTTTTTTATCGCCACACTCGATGTTCTTCACAGACATTGTGAAGCTGCTCCGATTCTCGTCAAGGACAATCCTCATCACTGTAACTGTATTATCGATCAAATTTTTACAGGGGGGTTGCAGAGCGATGTCGTCTGTCAGGCTTGCAAGTGAGTTACACTTTTGCAGTACAAGAAAGCCAATAAGATTAAGAAAGTCAAAAAATATTATAAAATCTTCACGATTTTCATTTAAATGTTTTATTTAATTTTTGTATCTTTTCAGTGGTGTCTCAACAACAATAGATCCGTTTTGGGATATATCCCTGGACCTGGGTCCAACGGCAGGAACTTCAATAACTGATAGTTCGGGTCCCCCAACGTCCTTATTGGATTGTTTAGAGCGATTCACTCGAGCTGAACATTTGGGATCGAATGCTAAGATCAAGTGTAACAATTGTCAGACATATCAGGAAAGCACGAAGCAATTGACGATGAAGCAACTGCCAATAGTGGCTAGTTTCCACCTGAAGAGGTTTGAGCACTCGAGCATCCAGGACAAGAAGATTTCGACCTTCATTTCCTTCCCGGAAAAACTGGACATGACTCCTTTTATGTCTCATAGACGAAATGGGAACAATAATAGTTCGCTGGAAAACTTGCCGAAAAATGGAGAAGATCCGGCCTTCAGTGACAACAGATATTCGTTGTTTGCAGTTATTAATCATGAAGGATCTCTTGAGACTGGGCATTACACGGCTTTTATTAGACAGCAGCGAGATCAGTGGTTTAAATGCGATGATCACTTGATCACTAGGGCGCGACTCAAGGATGTTCTTACCAGCGAAGGGTGAGAAAGATTTTTCAAGTCGTGTTCACCTTTTTACCTTTTCACCTTATTTCTCTTATTATATTTCTAATTTATAAAAGAAATCACCTTCAGGGTGTCCAGCGGACTGGGAAACCGAAAATTACTCGGGAATTTCAGTTAGGACGAGGAATTTTTTGTATTTTACTGAAAAATCGACGTTTTTTTACTTTATTTTCTTTTTATTCTACTAGCAAATCAATACGCGATTATTTTTTTTACTTCCTATAATTTTAAGTCATTCAAAAGTTAATCAATTTCTTAATCTGAACCAGCGGAATTTCGCTTTTTCAAATTTAGAAAATAGGTTCCGAACAACAATGTATACGAGATTTTAAAGAAATTTCGTTACATCACCTTTTTAGAGCGGAATTTTAAAAGGATTTTTTAAGACTTGTAAAAGATTTCGCAGCATTTTAGGGAATTTAAATGTTTTCATGAAACTTCGAGGAATTTTAATAGAACTCCAGAGATTTTTTATGATTTTTAAAAGATTTTGTGGAATTCCATGAAATTTCTAATTATTTTAAGGAATTTCAGCAAAATTTTCTGATTTTAAAAATATTTTATGTAATTTTTAAGGATTTCGTGGAATTTAATGATATTTATAATACTTTTAATGTATTTTAAAGAATTTCAAGAAGTTTCTGGGATTTTAAGTCTTGTAGAATTTCGAGGAATTTCGAAATTTTAAAAGGTTTCTGAGAATTTTAAAGGTTTTTAAATGTTGTCATGAAATTTCGAAGAATTTTAGGGGAATTGAGAGATTTTTATGACTTTTAAGACTTATTTATTGGTTTTTGTAAGGATTTTATGAAATTTTATGAGATTTCTATTAATTTTAAGGAATTTCAAGAAAGTTTTTTGATTTTTAAAGATTTTATGGAATTATTAAAAATGTTATGGAATCTAACGAGATTTCTAATACTTTTAATGTATTTTAAAGGAAAAAAAGGTATTTTAATTGTTATCATAAAATTTTAAAGAATTTCATGATGTTTCTGGTAATTTTAAGAGATTTTCTTAAACTTTAAGACATTTCGAAGGTTTTTTGTGAAATTTTACGAGATTTAGAAAAGTTTCTGTAATTTTAAGGGATTTTAAGTTTTGTCGTGGAATTTCGAGGATTTTCGAAATTTTAAAAAGTTTCTGAGAATTTTAACGGTTTTTAAATGTTGTCATGGAATTTTCAAGAATTTTAGGAGAATTAAGAGATTTTAATGACTTTTAAAAGACTTTATTGGCATTTTTAAGAATTTTATGAACTTTTATGAGATTTCTAATAATTTTAAGGGATTTCAAGAAAGTTTTCTGATTTTTAAAATATTTTATAGAATTTTAAAGAATTGTATGGAATCTAATGAGATTTCTACTACTTTTAATGGATTTTAAAGGATTTAAAGGGTTTTTAAATGTTATCTTAGAATTTTAAAGACTTTCAAGAAGTTTCTGGGTATTTTAAGAGTTTTTCACGAATTTGAACAGATTTCAAGAGATTTTTATCCTTTAAAATATTTTATGGGATTTAAAAGATTTTAAAATTTGTCAGGGTATTTTATTGAGGGATTGTATATTTGTATAATATTTGTATAATATTTAAAAGATTTAGTTGAATTTTAATAGGACTTTATGAAATTTTAAGAGATTTTTAAGGAAGTTTAGGGAATTTAAAGAATTTTAAGGAATTTTAAATTTCCTTGAGAAATTTTAAAGGATTTCACGAGATTTTTATGATTTTCTAAAGATTTTGGAGAATTTTAGAGAATTTTGAAAAGTTTTCAAAAATTTAAATGTTTTTTACGTATTTTAAGGGATTTAAAAGTTTTTTATAGAATTATGAAGGAATTTAAGAAACTTGTAAGAATTTTAAGAGATTTTAAGGAATTATAAATATTCTCGTGAAATTTAAAAGGTTTTTAAAAAGCTTGTAAGAATTTTAAGAAATTTTAATTACTTTAAAGTGATTTTAAAAAATTCAAATTTTCCTCATTGAATTTTAAAGGATTTCACAAAATTTTTATGATTTATAAAAGGTTTTGTAGAAGTTTAAGAAATTTCAAAAGGCTTTCAAGAATTTTAAAAAATATTTACGTATTTGAAGGTTTTTCGTGGAATTCTAAAGGATTTTAAGAAGCTTGTAAAAATTGTAAGTAATTTTGACGTTTTAAAAATGATTTTAAAGAATTTTAATAGTCCTCATAGAATTTTAAAAAAATTTTAAGCGGTTTTTAGGAATTTTAAAGGATTGCAAGAGATTTGTATAATATTTAAAATATTTAGTTGAATTTTAAAAGGGCTTCATGAAATTTTAAGAGATTTTTAATGAAGTTTAAGGAATTTAAAGAATTGTATGGAACTTTAAAGTTCCTTGAGAAATTTTAAAGGATTACACGAAACTTTTTATGATTTTCTAAAGATTTTGTGGAATTTTAGGGAATTTTGAAAAGTTTTCAAAAATTATAAAAGTTTTCTACGTATTTTAAGGGATTTGAAAGTTTTTTGTGAAATTATAAAGGAATTTAAGAAACTTGTAAGAATTTTAAGAGATTTAAAGGGATTATAAATATTCTCGTGAAATTTAAAAGGATTTTAAAAGCTTGTAAGAATTGTAAGAAATTTTAATTACTTTAAAGTGATTTTAAAAAATTCAAATTTTCCTCTTGGAATTTTAAAGGATTTCACAAAATTTTTATGATTTATAAAAGATTTTGTAGAAGTTTAAGGAATTTCAAGAGACTTTCAATAATTTTAAGCAATCTTTACGTATTTTAAGGGATTTTAATGTCTTTCATGGAATTCTAAAGGAATTTAAGAAGCTTTTAAAAATAGTAAGTAATTTTGACTTTTTAAAAATGATTTTAAGGAATTTTAATAGTCCTCATAGAATTTAAAAAAATGTCAAGTCATTTTTGATTTTTAGGAGATTTTGTGAGATTTTTTATTTCAAGAGTTTTTTTTTTATAGATTTTAATGCACTTTAGGGAATTTTAAAAGATTTTGAAGTTTTTTGAGGAATTTAAAGTACATATTTCAAAGGATTTTGAGGAATTTGAAAAAGATTAGTGAAAATTGAAGGAATCTCATGAAATATTAACAAATTTGAAGGGATTTCGTGGAATTTTAAGATGTTTCTAAGAATTTCAATGAATTTTAAGAGATCTTTTCAAAAGTTCTTGTAAATTCGAGAGATTTTTACGAATGTTAAATATTGTCAAGTGATATTAAATTTCAAAATATTTAAAGTGATATACGAAATTTTTGAAAAATTTCAATAGTATTATTATTGAAAATTTATACGTATTTTTAATACTTTTCTGTCATGGAAATTTGTTTGAAAGTCAGGGAAAAGTCAGGGAAATTTAAAAATTGAATCTTGTGGCCACCCTGAAAAAGGCAACTATAAATTGCTCGGAGGAAAAAAAATTTATCGGGAAAAGTCTGAAGAAAACCGGGAATTTCCAATTTTCTGATCACTAGACACCCTGACCTTTTTACCTTCTTTAATTACAATAGGTAGTATAATGATTAAAATTGTAATATAATATTTAAAAAATATGCTTTTTTTCAGGTATCTGCTCTTCTATCACAAGCAAATCCTGGAGTATGGACGAAACAGTAAATCTTAAGTCTGATGTAATTAATTTATTGTGTACTTCAATTTCACTTGAATTGTTTGGTGTTTGATTTTCGAAGCCAGGGCCTCCTTTGTAAATTCTTAACCACGGATTCTGTTGCGCCAATGGTAATCGAAGGCAATCTAGCCAAAGAATGCCGATATCAAAGATAGTCTCGTGATTAATTAAGTGTGATTGTGTGAAAATTGAGTGACTGAAGCAGTAGCCTATGGAAACGAGGATAGTCAGACCAAATAGAGAAACGCTATATTAGCGTGAATTCTTCTAAGAAAAAGAAATAACAGAAAGAATCGTGCGACACAGTGGCGAAAAATGTCATTAATGTTAATGTTCGTTTTTTTTTTTTTTAATTTTTTTTATTTTTTTTTTTTATTTGGAAAGGAATGAAGAAGAGACGGTAATTTTGTTGACTGACGTCGTCTTCGTTCATTTCCTATCGTATCATAAGTGTAGTTTTAAGACTAGCTCAATTTTTTTAACTGATCGACCACCATTTTTGTACAGTATCGACTGTTAATGTATTCCTGTCCTTACATTTGTATGTTCTCATATGAAACTAACAAATGGAATACGCTGATCATTTCGTGTACACAAGAATACCTAATTTATTTTGCCAACGAATTATTGACTGAAGTGAGTTTTATAGAGTGAATTCCACAATTACCTCAGCAGACTATAATGTCAAATCAATATTCCAATTTATCGTTTCTGTAGCCTGTTTCATTTTTAGTTTGACGAGAAATGAAAAACTGGATAACTTAACAATTGCTTAGATTCTTTTTAAAAATCTGTACATTTATTTTAATCTTTGACCTTTGTGAATTTTTTCTAACATGAATATTATTGACGTTGCACAAATTGTAGCTAGCAATAAAATTAATAGCAGTATTGCCGTTCGAGTGCCAAACTCAATTTTTTATTCGCAGGAAAATTATCCTGTAGGTGACACTTTTTTTTTTAACAGATTACATTTAAGGTTGAAACGATATAAACAGAAAGCGATTTTTGCTGATGTCTTAACAAGGTATAATAGGAGAATCATATTTACTCTAAACGAAGTGATCAATTGTTTTACGACAAATAATCGAGTTGAAATATGTTAAATGCATTTAGAATACTCGCTTCAGCGAAAATATAACGGTGATTGCGTATGCTTTGTTGAAAGTAGTTATTATATGTATATAATTTTTTCTTTAAGTACAGAAAAGAGGGTATTGTGTCTATGTTATTATTTTGAGGCGGAAACTATCTGTAATATTGTGTAATTTACTGTGCTGCGCGAAAAACCGACAGTGTACAGAAATGTGCAAAGAGAAGAGTGTAATGTGTAACTCTGTAATATATATTGCTACCAGGGTGCCTAGGGGACTGGGAAACTGGGAATTTTTTTTAGAATCGGGAATTTTTTGTATTTTATTGAAAAATCGACTTTTTTCTACTTTATCAAATTAAAAAGAAAGTTTTCAAACATCACAAAAAGATAATTAAAGACAATTAATTTAATTAATTTAATTTATTTATTTAATTAAAGACAATTCCCTGATCACTAGACACCCTGGCTACGTTCATTCTGTATTCATTCTCTATTCATTCGCTATTCTGTATACGACCGAAGAAACGGGTAGTAGAACAATGATTGTAATATTTTATAAAAAGGCTGACAAAATATACCTACCGAAAATAAAAATTTATTTAATCGAATCACGCACTTTTTATGATTATAAACTATTTAGAATTAGAATTAGAGTAGCTAATATGTAAATCTTTCTGTACATAATTTGTTATAAGAACAATGAAGACATGGAGAGAAGGAAAACAACTCGGAAAATAATCTCAAGACTTAATTAAGAAATCGAATGTTTATTCGTCTTTTTTGTTGAACAGAATAGTCTCCGATTGACCGAATTGAATTAAGATCACCAAATATGTGGTTATCACACCTGTCATCTGCAGGATTATAATTTAGAATGTAAATAGATAATCGTTTGTATATCTAATTTAATTAATAATGAGATTACGGTTTACCGAAATTTATAATTCGGTGTATTTATAATTATAATTTTTTTTTCGGAAATTTTAAATCGAAAGAAATTCTCTTTTACGATTATTTCTGAAAGAAAATAATAATACCGAAATTTTAAATTCCAGAAATTGAGTCATCAGAAATTTAAATTTCCGAAATTATAAAATTTCTGACTTTTAAAATTCCCAAAGTTAAATATTCCCGAAATTGAAACTCGACAATTAAATATTCCCGACAAATTTTGAATAAAAATTTTTAAAACCAATTCTGAATAAAAATTTTTAGAAATAAGTGTTAAACAAAAATTTCGGAAATTTTTAATGTCGAGAATTTTCAATTTCGGAAATATTTAACTTTGGAAATTTTATAATTTCGGGAATTCAAAATTTCGATAACTTTCAATTAGGAAATTTTTAATTTCAGTATTATTTTTTTTTTTGGGGGAATTTTCTTTTCCGGATATTTTTATTTTTCCATAATTTTTAATTTTCGTTTCACGTGATTCTGATTCCGAAAGATTTCAAGGTATTTCAAACGATTTTGAGGGATTTTTATAAATTTCGTTAAATTTAAAAGATTTCGAAAAATTCTAAGAGTTTTCAATTCTGTTGAAATTCGTATTGATTCGTATACCTACCGCTTGCAAAAGGGCAGTATCCAGAGAAAATAATCCGCCAATAGAAAAGGATAATTTCTGATGTAACATTTGCATTGAAAATTCCTGAATCTATAAAGGTAATAAACCGTACTACATGTAGTAGAAAGTGATTTAATTAAATTAATATAAAAAGGGAAAAGCTTAGTACCAATTGAGAAAGAGTATTGTCAACTTCCTGCACTCTGATTCTATAAATTAGGTTTTCCGCATTAGAGGCCTGAAAGAAGAATTTTGTAGAATCAAATTGTTGCGAATTTAAATATAACTTTACCCCCCCTTTAATAAAAATTGTTTTTAAGAACCTTTCTGCTTGTCCAATTGCAGATCATTACGGTCATAAAAATTGCACTACTGCACGAAATTAACAATAGAAAGTAGGTTGAAAATAATGGAAAGTCGAAAACCGTCTTCTGAGCTTCTACAATTAAACCGTATAATACAAGTGTTATGTAAACAAACGCTTCTAGTACACATAGAATCTGTAAATTAGATTAATAGATATTAAAGAATCCTATTGGCGGAAAAGTTTCGGATTGAAATTTATTCCGAACCAATATGAAGTTTTCCGAATCATTCCGAAATTGGTATTCGAACCAAACGTGTTTGTAATCCGAATGAATCCAATCAATCCGAATTAATCAGAATTAATACGGTTTGTACGAATCAATCTGAATGATTCGAAAAAAATCGGATGAATACGTGTACTTTCGGATTGACCGTATTTATTCGGATTGAAAGAGCGGATTGACCGGATTGATTCGGATTGACCGGAATCATTCGGATTGAACATTCCGATTAATCCGAACTTTAAGTCAAAATGCTACCAGTGAATCCGAATCAATCGGAATTTTTAATTCGAATGAATCCAGTCAATCCGAACTGGCCAGAATTAATCCGAATAATTCCGATCAATCTGAATTATTCAGAATTAATTCGAACTTTCATTCTAAATGATTCCAGTCATTTTGAATTTTCAATCCGAATGAATCCGCTTTGTCGAACTTAATTGATTCGGAAAAATTCGGATAAGTACGGATTCTTTCGGATTGGCCGTATTTATTCGGATTGAAAAAATAATCAGAACTTTTAATCCAAATGAAAATAAGTATTTTAATAAGTATTTATCCGAATGAATCGGTATTTATCCAAATGAATCCACATTTATCTGAATGAATCCAAGTTAATCCGCATTTATCCGGATGAGTCCGTATTTATCCGAATGAATCCGCATTTATCCGAATGAATATGCATTTATCCAAATTTTTCCAAATCCTTCGGATTCATTCGGACAGAGCCGGATTCATCTAGATTGAAAGTTTGAATTGACTGGAATTATTTATATTTCCGGAATGATTCGGAAAATTTCGGTTTGAATTTCAATCCGAAACTAAGTTTTTATATAAGTATTCTGTATGTAAAATTAATATACAAATTACTGAACGACGACATACTAATGCCGGCATGAAGATGTGATTAATGTTTTCTCCTATTTTGCATAACATTCCATGCATGCTTGCAATAGTGCGAAATATCTCGATATGATTACTTTCAGAAACCAAAGTAGCCTGGAAAAATATATCTTTAAGGCCATGTAAGACTTACTCGATCCCTACCTTACCGACATTTTTTTCCCTACAACCTTACTTGTACATTTATTGAGATATCAAATTTATAATTTCTAAAATTGAAGAAAATATGCTTTGGTATGTTTATCTGGTCTTAAATTTTTGTAAAAATAAAAAAAAATTTTTCAAACATTTTTTTTTTTATAAATGCAAAAATTTAAGATCACATAAACATACCTTAGCATATTTTCTTCAATTTTAGAAATTTTCAATTTGATATCTCAATAAATGTAGAAGTACCGTTGCAGAGAAAAAAATGTCGGTGAGGTAGGGATCGGGTAAGTCTTACATGGCCTTAATTATTAAATATGTACTGAAAGACTTTTCAAAATCATCAAATATTTTTATTTTATAATAGATACCTGAGAATATCTGAGAGTAGAAGATTTTATAATTATTCCCAGTTTTTTATTGAGAGCATTAAATCTCACACCAAGCATCAATACTAAGCTCATGAATAAACATAAATTTGATTTTTGAATAATAATTGGAAACCACCAGGATAAGTAATCCGTGAATAGGGCAAAACTATTCATAAAACAAAATATTCTATTATTTACAGCAATTTAGCCTTAGTTCATACATAAATTATTATTATTTTTTTTTTATACCTGAATCCGAAGGAAAGTTGTTGAAAGGACATCAAAATATGAACAAATATGTAACATCCTGTACAAATTCCAGTTTTTTTTGTATGGGATTTATAATTTATTTCATGTTGTAATTTGTCTTTCAATATTTTATCCTGTGTGTCAAGTAAATTGCAAATTCCTATGAACTGAATAATATTTTGTAGTCTTAAGGCCATGTAAGGCTTACCCTACCTTACCGACATTTTATTCTCTGCAACGAAACTTTTATATTTATTGAGATATTAAATTGAAAATTTCTAAAATTAAAGAAACTATGCTAAGGTATGTTTATCTGGTCTTAAATTTTTGTAAAAATAAAAAAATTTTTTCGAAAAATTTTTTTATAAATGTCAATATATTTAGGACCAGATAAACGTACCTTAATGCTTTAGCTTCAATTTTAGAAATTTTCAATTTAATATCTCAATAAATGTAGACGTAGCGTTGCATTGAAAAAAATGTCGGTAAGGTAGGGATCGGGTAAGTCTTACATGGCCTTAATAAAAAAAATAATTCTTTAATTTTGAATTATATATAAAATTTTCAAAAATTATCATTACCTGTTTATTGATTGTTAATTTCCAAAAAAACAATTCAATCATAGTGCAAAAATTTAGAACCTCTCTCATGTACATATTTAAACTTCCATCTAAACCAGGATGTGCTTGCATACTGAATTGAAAAACAAATGATATTTCATATTAAAACTTTTGAATCTAGCATAATTATATAGTAGGGAAACTAAATTTTTACTATTCTTGCACGTATTCGTCCCAAAATTTTTCCAAGAAGGCACCAACAAAGACACACAGTAATAAGAAATTGTACACGATAAAGAATTTGCTAATAACATATTTTCTCTCTCCTATAGGACCTTTTGGAACATCTATAATAATTCCAAAAAGTTTCCAAAGCCAAACTGATTCCAAAACATAATATATATCATAATTTTCTTGGATATTTCCTACAAAACATTGAAACGAAGATTAAGGCCATGCAAGACCTACCCGATCCCTACCTTACCGACATTTTTTTCTTTGTAACGCTACGTCTACATTTATTGAGTTATTAAATTGAAAATTTCTAAAATTACATCTAAAGCATTAAGGTACGTTTATCTGGTCCTAAATATTGACATTTATAATAAAAAAAAATTTTCGAAAAAATTTTTTTTATTTTTGCAAAAATTTAAGACCAGATAAACATACCTTAGCATAGTTTCTTTAATTTTAGAAATTTTTAATTTGATATCTCAATAAATGTAGACGTAGCGTTGCAGAGAAAAAAATGTCGGTAAGGTAGGGATCGGGTAAGTCTTACATAGCCTTAACGAAATTTAAAATTTCGAGAATATTTAACTGCGGGAATTAAAAATTTTGATAATTATCAATTCCGGGAATTTAAAATTATTTCGGTACTATTATTTTCTTTTGGGAATTTTCTATTTCGGAAATTTTTATTTTTCGTGAATTTTCTACTTCAGTAAATTTACAAAAATAAAAAAATTTTTTTAAATTTAAATTTAAATTATTGAACTTACTGGATTTCCAAAATATCTGTTTAAATGTATTAACAAATTTCATTGAAAATATTATAAGAGAGCTTCAGGTAAATTTCTCAACTATAAAAAATGATACAAATTGAAAGAGACTTCATTAGAAAAGTGCCATGAATAATTTATTGAAATAATACTTCAGTTAATCAATCAACATTTGATAAAATAGTAGCTACAAACTAATTAGCTTTATTACTATAATATGTTACATTATTGATTTTATAATACAGAAACGTCTTTACTTTTCATTTTTCAATTCTTCTTGAGCAGAATTATTGTCATTTGACCAAAGATTTAATATTTAATAATAAATAATATCTTTGATTTGAATATATTACTTATCCGATCCCTACCATACCGACATTTTTTTCGGTATGTACCGGCAAAGATAATATCTTTGGCACCGGTAAATTTTCGGTTAAAGTTAAACAAATTTAAACAAATTAAAACCGTTAAACAAATTTAAAAGAATTAAAATAAATTTCCAAGAAAGCAGGCAGACAGGATTGATAATTTTCCTTAAATTATAACTATAAATTCTTAAAAAATTTTCAAATCTGTTGAAATCTCTTGAAATCCTGTGAAATCTTTTAACACCTTTCGAGATCACACATTTCAAATCTTCCCGCGGAAATTGTGACTAGCCACTTTAACAATCTGTCAAAATAAACTTTAAAATGCTCAAATATTAAATAAAATAAACAGTTTGGTGGTGAAAGTGACAGATAAATATTTTTAAGTGAATCATAATAATTATCATTTATAGTTTAGTGATGCAATATCAACATTTAGAAATATCAAAACAACATTTTCGCGGGAAATGTTTTGATCAACGTAGTAATGTAGCAAACAATAGCAAAGATGGATGCTTTGACGTTTGCCTCGCACAGGTAAACAATCAAATCTTGAATAAAAATCAATATTGCATAAATGACTCTGTATATCAAATTATTTATGAAATTGCAGATTAGTACATCTTGATCTTAAAGGAGCTCCACCTCGTGTATCTTATTTCGAAAAGGTAAGAAACACCAATCACATCTTCATTGTTTACATTTTTCTCACATTTCCCTATACGCATATAGTAATTTTCTTACTCGATTAAATTATTACGATATCTTTTAACTTCCATTGTTATTTAACTCAATAATACATTTTTTTTAAATCAAAATTTCAAGGGACTTTTAGGTCATAATATTTCAGAAAAAGTTAATTCTAATTTCAATATTTTTTCAGTTATTTCCACTTTTACGATCATGGGGTGCAACCGGTCTTTTATTAGAATGGGAAGACACATTTCCTTACAACCGAGAATTATCCCCGATTGGAAGCAATGGACCAAACAGCTTAGCAACTGGTTACACGACTCAAGAAGCTCGTCAAATTTTGCAATTGGCAGGCGACTCTGGCTTAGCAGTTATACCTTTGGTTCAATCTTTTGGTCACATGGAGGTGAGACAATCCAAATAGTGAAATGTCAATTAAAGGTCATGGATCCAAGTTCTAACGTCAAAATTCGATTTCCTTATTTTACTCAACAAATATCATAATATTTTGAGAAAACAAAACGATTGAATTCGTTGAGATTCTTGACATTTATTAGCAATAATTTCCTCGTTCTAAATTTGTCATTTCTTTCAGTTTGTTTTAAAACACGACGAGTGGAGATCTTTGAGGGAAGTGGATAATTTTCCAAGCTCTATGTGTCCCTCAAATCCCGGATCTTTGCCCCTTGTAAAATCGCTAATTCGCCAAATAGTCTCTTTCCACCCTGACATTCAATACCTGCACATCGGTGCCGACGAGGTTTGGCATTTAGGACTCTGTTCGGTTTGCACAAAACGTGTTAGTTCCAGTAAACATGGAAAATCTTCCTTGTTTTTGGAACACATTTTGTTAATTGCCCAGTACATTAAAGAAACGTATCCTTGCTTGAAGATCATCATCTGGGACGATATGTTAAGACCGATAGACCAAAAGATTTTAAACGGTAATTTACTTAATTCAGACATTTTTTTAATTTATATACATTTTTTTAAAGAAAGATATTTCTTTGCAGAGCATTATATTGGAAAATATGTGGAACCGATGATCTGGCACTACAACTCTCGAGAAACCTTTGCTTTGCCTCCAGGTGAGATTCATTTTAAAGTAATTAATGTTGATTAATTCGCCTGTTGTAATTATTTTGGGAATTTGTCAACTTTTTTTTCTTTTGTCAATTCTTACTTAAAATTTATAGCGTCTTAATTTTTAGTACATCTATTTCTCACCTATTTTTATTTTTAAAAATCATTTTTTTTTAATAACAATAGGTAATTGACGACTGCTAATAGCAAAATCTTTGCAGTGGGAGGACGACGGCAGTTTATATCCTGACAAAGTCAGTTCTCTAAAAAAAAAAACTGTCAATCTTAGCTGAACAATACTTTATTTTCAATAATTTCACAGATTTGTGGGACAAGTACAGTTTGGTTTTTCCCAACATCTGGGCGGCGACTGCATTTAAAGGTGCGACTGGATCATGCCAGCATATTCCAGTGATTCGACATCATATAAGTAACCATGAAAGATGGCTTGAAGAGCTTAGCACTCACGTTAATAAAGTCCACGAATTCCGAGGCACCGCTTTCACTGGATGGTCAAGGTTTGTGGTGCAAACCTTTTGTACAAGTAACCTAAGATTCTTAATAAACATGCTTAAATTATTAATAATAATAAATATTAATAGATAATACTTTCACTTGACAATAAGAAACATAGGAACAATAAAACTACTACTTATACTTTTGAGATCTAGAAATATAATATTAAAACATCTTTGATCATTCTCGGGTTATGAGTATAAAAGTATTTTATAAAACTTAATACGTATTCAAATGACAGTTCTATCTCAGAATAAACATATTGAAA
>CAJFCO010018479.1:38087-58208 GCA_904066015.1 Synergus gifuensis
CTAAAAGAGTATACCAAGGGACAATCCAATTGGTCAATTCTTTCGAAAGTTATCGTGCTCACAAACTAAAATATACAGACACACAGACAGACAGACAGACACATTCGTAAAAACATGTTTTTCGGGTTCAGGGGGTCCCAAAACGTGGACATTTGACAAAAACTGGGGGGGGTAAAATTTTACACAAATCTAATACCTCCTCTGATGAGAATGTAAAAAGATTAGTGTTACAGAGCGAAAAAATATTTATCTATAATTTTTGTTGAGTAAAATGGAGAAATGTAAAACTAATTGTAATATTTGTTAAGTAAAATGAGAAGATTTAATTTTCAAGTCAGAACTTGGATTCAAAGTTTTTAATTTTTAATTTTAATTTGAACTAACATTAATTTATTAATTTTTTTTGCAGATACGATCATTATGCAACAATGTGCGAACTATTGCCGACAGCAATACCATCTTTAGCAATGTGCTTAAAAGTCTGGCTGCATAGTTACTCAGAACAAACGCATTTGCAAGTTGCAAAAACTTTGGGATACACTGACCACCCACTACATATCATACCACAACTAAGACCTGCACCAATTCCTAGCAATCTTTTATTTCCTGGATGGGAAGTAGCTGTTGGGATCGAATGGTTACTCAATTTTAAAGTCAAATATCACAATATTGTCAACAGCGAACAGTAAGTAATTTCCCAGTGGGCAAAAAATTTAAAGAAGTTTTAGAACGTCCTAAAAACGACCTTGGAACATTGGACGTTTTTTGGCCTGACATAGGACATTGTTAGGACGTTTTTAGGACATTCTAAAAATTATTTAAAATTTTTCGCCCACTGAGTTAATTTCAAGTTGGGTCTTGGATTCAAGTTCTAATCTCAAAATATGATTTCCATATTTTATTCTAAAAATATTAGAATTATTTATCTCTTCGCTCTGTAGGTGATTTCTTTCTCGAAATTTAAAGTCTCTTGAAAATCCTTAAATTCCTTAGGCTTCTTTTAAAATCCTTTGAAATTTTTTAAGGGCGTTGGAACCAAGTGTTAATCTCAAAATTCTATTCCTCATTTTACTCAACGAAAATTATAAATAAATATTTTTCGCTCTGTAGCGCTAATCTTTTTTCAAATATAAGACTGCACACAGAGCGAAAAAATATATAATTTCGATATTTTTTGCTTAAAACGAAGAATTCAAAATCTAACTTCAAAATTCAATATTTTCATTTTACTTAAAAAATATTTGAATTATATATTTTATGGCTCTGTACGCATAATTCTAGTCAAAAATTTATTAATTCTACAGAGGGAAAAAGTTCTAAACTTAATATTTGTTGAAAAAAATGGAGAAATAGAATTTTTATACTAGAAACTTGGCTCCAACACCCTTAATTTCATTCTAAATCCCTTGAAATACTTAAAAATATTTTTAAATTATTTGAAAATCTTGAAACTGTTTTGAATTCTTTTAAAATTCTTTTAAATTTCCTTAAAATCAGTTTTGATAGTTTTGAGCTCGATTCTAAAGTATATACAAGCAGAGAATAAAAATATAGATTAGAAAATGTTGCTTCAAATTTCGAGATTCAGTTCACAAAAGAAAGTATTAAAATTATACATTTTTTTTCTGTTTATACATATTTCTAGTTAAAAGTCGAGTAACGCTACAAAGAGAAAAAGTACTTAATTATATACAATATTTGTTAAATAAAATAAAATCGAATTCTAAGGTAAAAACTGAAATTCAACGCAACGCTCTTAAAATAAATTATACTGATTATTATAAATTTTACTCTTATATTCAATTATTTAATTTCAATCTTCTTAATTGCAGAATACAAACGTGGATGAATCCTTGGCAAATTATGAATAATTATACAAATCCAATGCAACTTGAAAGTCTAATTCCTGTTTTCTCAGAGTAAGTAATTCGAGATCACGTAAATTTACCGATATTAAAAATTCCTGAAATTTTTGTTTAAAATTTATTTCCAAAATTTTTGTTCAAAATTTTAAACAAAGATTTTGGGAATTTTTAATATCGGGAAATTTCAATTAAAATCTTTACGTAAATATTTGCTAATTTCTATTTATTTGGATGAATAATTTTTAATTTATTTTTGTTCCCAGCATGTTACTAGAACTATCATCGCTCGAAGGATATCAACGAGTTCAAATGGAGACCATCTTCTATCCATCTATGATCGATGAATGGATAGGAACTCACATTTATCCAATGAAAATAAAATTAGTCAAGTTAAAACAAGTTACCGAAAATCAACTAAAAACGAAGAGTCGCTGATAGTATTTTTTAAAGCATAAGTTAATTTCCACTTGCTGTGAAAAAAGTATCTAGTAAAATGAACTTTCTAGTAAGCATTATATTATTTTTTAAATCGTGATATGATAAAGCCAATGACTGATAAAAAAAGGCACAACATAACATAAAATTCAAATTTCAAGAGCAATAAGTATACCGAGGAGATATTAATCGAAAAATTTAATCAACCCAACGGGCACAAAATTTAAAGACGTTTTTATGACGTAAAATTTAAAAGACTTTTTTAGAACGTCTAAAAAACGTCCCAATTCAGGCCAAAAAACGTCCAGTGTTCCAAATACGTCCTAAAAACGTCTTTGGAACATTTATGTTTTTAGGACACTATTTGGCCTAACTTAGGACGTTTTTAGGACCTCCTAAAAACGTCTTGAGGGATTTAATCAGAATTTATACATTAGAACAGAAACCCAAAAAACTTCCAAAAAAATTCTTCGATTTTGAAACCTTTGCTTAAAATTCTCACAGTTTGCAATTTTAATATTTTAAATCTACATACCTTGTTGTTTTTGATGTTTGAATTGATATGAAAAGACACAAACAGAAACTATCAGTATGCGTGTAAGATTATTACAAATATAGGGATATTAATTATTGTACAGCTTTAAAAACTTAAGTCCATCTTAAAATGTACAAAGAAATTGTAAAGTCAAAAGTAGGCTCTAATTTTTAAACAAGACGTCACTTTTGCCGAATAAATTTAATATTGCTTAAATTCAGAAAAGTAAATTTACTTTTCTGAACTAGTATTCATATGTAAAATTCTGTAAAATATTTTCATAATATCTGGATAGACGTGTCGTAGAAATATATTTCTATCGATAACGAGGTGAATTTCATTTCTTTCTATTTTAATTTTACCTTAATTTCCGTTTGTAAAATTTACTTCGGTATGTAATTTAAAATCTGCAGTTTCAACTTCACGAATTATTTTCTTTTGTTTTCGAAGCCCAGGGCCATATTGGTTATGATTTATAATGAACCGTTAATAACATAAAACGAAAGAGAGACAAACAATATTTTATTTCTGAAAATGAGATATTTTTTGAAAAATTTACGAGGAAGATTTTTAAGGTGAATGAAAGTAAGTGGCAAATGGGTAAGGGTAGAAAAATCATGTCAGGATTGAAAGAACGTGATGAACAAGAGGCTTTAAAATTGGATGAAAATTTTAAAGAAATATTAGCAAGAGTTCGGCCTTTTATTGTGAGTTTAACTTCCAAAGAAGATGCGCAACTTTGCAAAGTGTGGCTTGAAAAACTCAGTACGAATTCAACCCAAAGGAAACTTAGAAATGAATATTTATCAGAATTACTTCGACAACTTAGCCTTGGCCGAATTGAAAACATATTTCGAAAACCACCACCAAACGGAGCTTTAATTCCACTTCCTGTCTCCTATCGAACTGTAAATATTTTATATTAATTATATATTAATTTTATATTGTTGCTATTATTTTACTTGTGTATTTTAATTATTTTAAACGCTTTTTTATATTTTTTAGTTCAATTCAAGTTCATCGTTCACCGAAGAGACAGATTCGTGTTCTACCTCCTATTGTATAGAGATAAAACCGAATATTAGAAGCGATCATCGGAAATTTTCAAGAAGCAAAGCATCTTTCAAGAGAAGAGATACTGATTCGACAAGTAATGCTGGTTCTTCTATTTTTTTTGAGGACGATAAAATCAACAAGAGTCAATTACAGTTATACAGACAAAGAATAGAAGCATTGACTGTTATTGTGAAGGAATTGCAAATTCAGAATGAAAGACTTAACAAGGAATTGCTCCAGTGCCAGGAGAAATTTTCTGTGGCTGAGACTCCTTCTTTAAAAGCAAATATTAGACAGTTGACTTCGGAAATTGCTTCTCTCAAGGCAAAGTGAGTTTTAATTTAAAAATTAAATTAATTTAATTTATTAAATTTGCTTTATTTGATGGAACTAAATTTTTGAATAATAAACACATATTTTATTTTGACAGACTCTTCGAGGTGCAACAAATGAAAGAAGTTTTAGAAATAAATCACAGAGAAATAGTTCAGCAATACAAAATGACAATGACGGAACAGTTTAATAAATTAAAGTCTCGATTACAAGAATCTCAAAATAAAAATATTATATTGGATGATAATATATTATCGATCACTCAGAAACTTGAAGAAGTCACTCGTGAAAAGGTTTTTTTCACATTTTTTTAATATGATTTTTTAGAAATTTTTAAAAATATATAGAAATTATTTTTCAATCATTTTATTTCTTGTTTTCTCCGGAGTCTGGAGGCCTTAAAAAGACATTGTGTTGAAGTTTCAGACTAGTCTGACGAATTTTTTTTATTTTATTTTTTTTAACATTTACTGGATTAAAAATATCAAAAAGAAGTTCTCGAAACGATTTTATTTTATTTTCATTTACTAGCAGAAATTTACCTGGCGTTGCTCGGGGTTTTAAGAGATTTCAAGGGATTTTAAAAGTATTTTAAGGGATTTCGTGGGATTTTAAAAAGTGTTCTAAAGAATTTTAGGAACTTTAAGTGATAAAAGACTTTGAAGGATTTAAAAAATTGTTAATGAATTCTAAGAGATTTTATTTGATTTCAGAGATTTTTATGAATTTTTAAAACAGTTCATAAGAGTTATTGTATTAAGAGTTATTGTATTAAAGGACTTGTATTAATTGTATTAATAATAATAATTGTATAATAATAATTATTATAATAATAATTAATAATAATTGTATTAACTTCATAAGAGTTATTGTATTAAAAGGACTTTTCAGATATTTTTATCGATTTCACTAGATTTCAAGAGAAGAGAATTTATAGAGAATTTTAATGAATTTCAAAAGAAATCAAAAAATTTTCAACAGATTTCAAGCCATTTAAAATTATTTTAAGGAAGTACAAGGAATTTGAGTATATTTCAAATTCAACTGGATTTCGAGATATTTTTAACGATTTCAAGATATTTTAAACGATTTTAAAGATTTATTAGGGATTTTAGAGGATTTACAATATTTTAAGGATTTAAAAAGAATCGAAAATATTTTAAGGGATTAAAATTTAAAAGAAAATTTAATTTAAAAAGTTCTAAAACAGTTTCAAAATATCTTTCGAAAATCTCTTAAAATTTCAGGAAAAGCCATCTTTTAACAATCATTATAAAATATCTTGAAAAACCCTTAAAATTTTTACGAAAATCTTCGAATTGTCTTAAACTTTCTTTAAATCTTGTGAAATCTCTAAAAAATCCTTTTAATAAATAATTATTTTCAACTCTTTTAAAAATCCCTATGAATCCTCAAAATCAATCAAAATCACTATAAATCTCGTAAATCTCTCATAATTTTTCAAATCTTATGAAATCTCTTGAATTCCTTTAAAATCTATGAAATCTCTTAAAATCCCAAGCAACGCCGGATAAATTTCTGCTAGTAAATAAATACAAATTTTAGGTTTTGGAAACTTGAAAAAATTTTTATTGTTGATATTTTTATTCAAATAAATGTAAAAAAAATCGTCAGACTAGACGTCTGAAACTTCAACCAAATTAAAAATACCTAAAACCCTATTCCTTGTCATTTTTAGGACGAAAAGGTAAAAATGGTAGAAAATGAGTGGTCGAAGAAATGCGAAGTGACTCAGAAAGAGTACGAGTTGCTGTTACAAAGGAAAGAAAAAGAACTGCAACTCAAGGATGAAATTATCAATCAAAAGGAAAAAGAACTATCTCAAAAGGACCTCGTCAAAAGGGAAGAAATCGTCTCCTTGATTAATCAAATCAAAGACCTGGAAATAAAACTAGAAGCAAAAATTGAGGATGTAATTTCGATTTATTTATTAACTACTTTTATTCGCTTTTAGTTTGGAATAAGGATTTATTTTTTACAGGAGGAGAAATTGCAGGATATGCTTGTGAAGCAGTATGCAGCAATGAAGGACGAGTTTGCAAAAATGAGGGATGACATTGAATTCGCGTCTCAAAAAAAGAACGAAGGCTTGGTAAATAAAGTTGAAGCGCTAAAAAAAAGTGTTTTAAAATTAGAGAAATCGAAAGAAAGATTGGCTTATGAATATGAGAAAAGACTTTCTCAAATTCTCAAGGTTTGGTATTTTTATGTTTATATGTAATATTTCTATTTTTTATCGAAAATTTTTTTTATATACTTTTTTATATCTTTTTTATAAAAAAAAATTAATTTTATTTTCAAGAATAAAGATTTGGAACTAAAAACACTGCAGTTGCAACATCAAGGCCATCGAAGTGAATTATCAATGTCTTTGAATGCTGAGAAGCAGAATGAATGGGATTCTCTTGTTAATATGTTGGAGGAAAGATACAAAGCACTTTTGACAGCCGTTGATGTTTCAGCAGATAATCAACGTCAAAATTATATCAGGGTACAACGCATTGTACAATTATTAAGCAAGGTTTAAAATAATTAAAAGTTGGATATAGCAGTAATTCTTTTATAAATGAAAGTAAGTTTATAATTCCTTTCAATTTGGAGGTAATCGATTTTCTATTTATGATTTAAGGGTCTTGGGTTCAAGTTCTAACTTCAAATTTCAATTTCTTCGGTTTATTTAACAAATATTAGAATTAGGTATATTTTTGCTTTTTTTAAAATCTTTTTTGAAATAAAATTGTGTAGAGAGCGAAAAAATATTTACTTTTAATACTTTTTGCGTAAGAGGAATATAAAGTTGACCCAAAAATGTTATTTTTTTATTTTACTCAAAAATGATTAAAACGACACTTTTTTGCTCTGTACGCATAATTCTATTTTAAAAATGAGTAGTTTTGCAGAGTGAAAAAAAATCGAATTCTAATATTTGTCAAGTAAAATGCAGAAATCGAATTTTTAAGGTAGAATTTAGATCCAACACCTTTTAATAATTTTTAACGTTGTTTTTAAAGTGATCAACATTTTTTATTATTTTCTTTATTATTTTCTTTATTCTTTTCTTCATTCTTTATTTATTTTCAAATTTATGGATCGAAATAAATATTGAATGTAATATTTTTTTTAGAGAATAACGAACTTAGAACGCCAAGTATCGCAGTTAAAGAACAGTCTCGTTGAGCGCGGAGAATACACATAATTTTTTATAATTTAGTGACTCTTGTCATATTTACTACTTGTAAATAAACCAAAGTTTATATATATATACATGAAGTTGGAGTTTTAATTCTACAATTAAAATTTGGTTCTATTATTTACTACTGTGTGATTTTTAATATTAAAAATAATATCTAAACTGGGATCACGTGAAATTATCAAAATTTTAAATTCCCAAACTATCCTGGATAGTTTTTCTGAAAAAAAAAATTTCTAATTATGTAAATGTATGTAATATTTAAGATTTCAAACGGAGAGAACGGTTCTTTTTAAAAAATTGAATTTTTACAGCTGTTAAGGGTGTTGGAGCCAATTTCTAATCTAAAAATTCGATTTCTTCATTTTATTCAATAAATATTAAATCTGGAATTTTTTCCCTGTGTAGAATTAATCAATTTTTAACTAGAATTATGCGTACAGAACGAAAAAATATTTATCTATAATTTTCGTTGAGTAAAATGGGTCCAATTGTGTCCAAGTTTTTGTTTAAAATTTATTTTCAAAATTTTGAAAAGAATTTTTCAACAAGTTTTGGAAACTAAAATTTTAATTTAAAAAACTGGGGGATCAAATTTTACACAAATCTAATACTTTGAATGATGAGAATGTAAAAAAATTTTAATTAAAAAGTTTAAATAGATTTTGCAAACAAATATTTCGAGGAATTTTTAATTATGGGAATTTTTAATTTCTATGATTTTCAATTGCGGGAATTTTACATTTCGGTTTTATTATTTTAATTACATTTTAATAATAATAATATTATTATAAATTAATATTATTATAATAAAGTATTTATTTAACTTTGCACACTCAACCGTGCATAAATCAAAATTTGTAATGTTAAATATTTAAATATTTAAATATTTATATTTAAAATATTTATAATATAAATATTTATTTATTTATATAATAATAATTTATTATTATTTTATTTTAAATAATTTATTTTAATTAATACAATTATTAGTGTGAGATTATAATTATTATATAATTATTATTATTTTCGTACAATTATTTTATTATTTTTAATAATTATTTTAAATTTTTTATTTATATAATAATTAAATAAATAATTTATATTTAAAATATTTATATTTAAATATTTTGGGCCCTCTATTCATTATAGTCGCGGGCCCCGTAAATCTCCAATACGCCCCTGATTATTATTATAAATAGTGAATGTAATCACCATAGGAGGCGCTAGTGTTCCGCCATTTTAAAAAAGTAACAAACAACGTAAACGTCAAAACGAAAAGCGTGCTTTTTATCGTGAATAAAACCAAAAATACATCAATGAAAATCTCGAAACAAGTTGTTTTAATATGTAGAAATAAATAAGTAACAAACATCGGTTCCTATTTTTATAAAAAAAGTGGAAAAGCAGAATGAAGATTACGTTTTACTTGACAACACTAGCAATGTGAATCTTTCACAATAAATTTATCGGGACATCATGAAATCAATATTTCCTTCATTCCTCATGATTGATAATATTTATATCAACAGCAGGTGTATTTGTTCGGAAAATTTTGACAAGAATTAATGTGCCTTCTAGAAAAAAAAATACAGTGTATAAAGTGCCTCAAATTTGTGATTGCAGCAAGGTTATGTTCAATCTTTGACGTTTTTCTATAACATAAAAGGTAAATTTGTTTATTAAAAAGGTAAAATGTGCATCATAATTCAAATAAATAAATTTTTAAGAATTTTAATGATTGGAATTCAATGTGTTTAGACTGCGGTAATTTATTGCTAAAATATAATTTTTATGACTTGAGAATAGAAAAAATAAAATAAGAATTAATTATAAATGTGACTGAGATAGTTAAAAGGGACCTATCGTCCAAAAAAGTTTAAAATATACGGTTTGTTTCATTAAAAAGAGCGTATGTATTTTTTTCTACTAAAATCGACAAACAAGTGAAAATCGATTTTTTCGGACAATGTTCTGGTCACATATTTGCAGATTAATCAAACTATTATCCCAGTAATAAGGGTTGAATAGAGAAAAATTGATATATCAAGATTTCAGCATAAAACTGAGGATTATTCTATTCTTTTGAATGCGCGATTTTTCCATTTGTCTAAAATACCATCATTTGAATAAAATCTCCGAAACTAATTCATTTTTATTTCCTTAGCGTATTCTGTAAAAAAGGTATGAGTTTATTTTGAGTTTATTTATTTATTTTTGAGTTTATTTAATTCTTTCTAATCAGTTCAGAAAATATGTGTAATAAATTATTTTATTCCTTCCGGTGAAATATAAGGTTTGAAATTTTATTTCTAATCAATTCAAGTATGCCTCTCTAAAATAAAATAATTTGAATTCACATATTTAAATAAAAATCTGTAATATTTTAAGGGATTATAAATATTCTCGTGGAATTTTAAAGGATTTTAAAAGGCTTGTAAGAATTTTAAGAAATTTTGATTTTTTAAAGTAATTTGGGAATTTGATTGAAATTTTTAAAAATATCACAAGATTTTTATTATTTATAAAAGATTTTGTGGAATTTTATGTAATTTCAAGAGGTTTTCAAGAATTTTAAGAAGCTTGTAAAGCTTGTAAAAATTTAAAAAAATTTTGACATTTTTAACATTATTTTAAAGAATTTAAATATTCATCGTGGAATTACACAAAATCTCAAATATTATGTTTGATTTTTAAAGGTTTTTTTGAGGTTTTTGTTTCAAAGAATTTTTATTTAGAGTTTTTATTGTATTTCAGGGAATTTCAAGGTTGCTTATTGACTTTTAAAGGATTTAATGAGATTTTTATGATTCGTAAAAGATTTTGTGAAATTGTAAAGGATTTCATGGAATTTTAATTGATTTTTAAGAATTTATGACATTTTACAGGATTTTAAATATTATAGTGAAATTTTATGTAATTTAACGTTATTTATAGAAATTTCAAAAGATTTCAGCGAATTTTAAGGGATTTCATCAAGTTTCCAATAATTTTAAGAAATTTTGATGCATTTTAAGGGATTTTAATGTTTCTCATAGAATTTTAAAGGATTTCATGTGATTTTTATGATTTTTAAACGATATTGTGGAATTTTAAAGGCCTTCATGAAATTTCAAGATATTTCTAAGAAAGTTTAGAAAATTCAAAGAATTCTAGGAAATTTTGATTTTTTAAAGTAATTCTAAGGGATTTAAAAAAACTTCGAAGAGTTTTAAGAAATTTTGAGGTATTATAAATATTCTCGTTGAATTTTAAATGATTTTAAAAGTCACAGAAGAATTTTAAGAAATTTTGATAAAATCTCGTTAAGAAATTTTCTTAAATCTCACAAGATTTTTATCTTTTATAAAAGATTTTGTGGAATTTTATGGAATTTCAAGAATTTTAAAAAGCTTGTAAAAATTTAAAGTGACATTTTTAAAATTATTTTAAGGAATTTAAATATTCCTCCTGAAATTAGAAAAAATTTCAAAAATTATTTTTGATTTTTAAAAGATTATGTGGGATTTTACAAAATTTTAAGAGATATTTACGTATTTTAAAGGATTTAAAAGTTTTTCATGGTATTATAAAGGATTTAAAGAAACTTGGAAGAGTTTTAAGAAATTTTAATGGATTATAAATATTCTTGTGGAATTTTATAGGTTTTTAAAAAGCTTGTAAGAATTTAAAGAAATTTTGATTTTTTTAAAGTAATTTTAAGGGATTTGATTGAAATTTATATGGAATTTCAAGAGGTTTTCAAGAATTTTAAGAAGCTTGTAAAAATTTAAAGAAATGTTGACACTATGATATTTTATAGGATTTTAATTATGATAGTTAAATTTTAAGGAATTTATAGATGTTTCTAGGAATTTCAAGAAATTTAAATGAATTTTAAGAGATTTCCAAGTTTATCTTGAATTTTAGAAATTTTTACGAATTTTAAGTATTGTGAAGTGATTTCAAAAGATTTAAAGTGATATTCGAAATTTTTTAACAATTTCAATAGTATTTTTAATAAAAATTTGTTCGCATTTTTCATACTTTTCTATCAGGGAAATTTGTCTGAAAGTCAGGGAAATGAAAAAATTGAATCTTGTGGCCACCCTGGTTGGTGGATTTTTGGACTTTGAAAAAATCGTGTATTCATAGAAATACAAATTTTCAACTCTTCTCATTTCAATCCTTATTACCTGCAGCTGCTACCTGTATCTTTATTTGGCAAAGTTTAATTTAATTTCTTTTTGCAGTGAACTGAGTTGAAAACAAGAATGTCACTCTATTTTGACACCCGAGTTCAGAATCCTGAAATCGCCTCGATTAGCACTTGCGCTACTTGGCACCCGAATTTGCCATTCCTAGCTGTTGCTGCCTATTCCCAAGACAAAGGAGGTTTCGTAACTCTGTTCGATGATCAAGGAGAACCTCTTCAAGATGTTGAATCCCCTGGACATTCGGTTGCCCAGGTGACAGCACTTGGGTGGCATCCTGAGAGAAAATGGCTAGCAGCTGGGTGGGAAAGCGGAGAAATGCGGGTTTGTAATAAATAACAAAAGGAAGAAAACTTCCTTATTCTAATCCAGACTTCACTGCTCAAAATGCTCTCAAAATAGGTTGTATTTTGAACTGAATAGTTTACTTTTCAATTTAAAAAATGGATTTTCAACTAATTAGTTAAATTTTTAACCGAGAAAACAAATTTTCAACGGAATCGTTTACTTTTAAACCAAAAAGATAGATTTTGAACTAAATATTTAAGGGCGTTGGACCCAAGTGTTAAGCTCAAAATTCAATTCTCCATTTTACTCAATGAAAATTATAGATATATATTTTTTCGCTCTGTAGCGCAAATCTTTTTCTAAATATAAGACTGCATACAGATCGAAAAAATATTTAATTTCGATACTTTTTGCATAAAATGAAGAATTCAAAATCTAACTCAAAAATTTAATATTTTCATTTTACTTAAAAATATTTGAATTAGATATTTTCTCACTCTGTACGCATAATTCTAGTTAAAAATTGATTAGTTCTACACAGGGAAAAAATTCCAAATTTAATATTTGTTGAGTAAAATGAAGAAATCGAATTTTTAGATTAGAACTTGGCTCCAATACCCTTAAATTTTTAACAAAATGGAATTTTATTGAAAATAGAAAAAAAAGATGAATTCCCAATTATTTATCAAGCTAACTTTGTTTTACGATTATAGGTATGGCCAGGAGACACTGGATCGAGTGAATTCAACACGATTGTAACTCCTCACAGAGTTCCGATAATGATTTTACAATGGAGTCAAAACGGTGGAAGATTAGTATCAGCCGATGCGGGAGGATCTATCGTTGGGTGGAAAATAGATTCGAGAAATCAACTGCTTATGACTTTTCACCACGAGTTGAAAGATTCTTTCACTCATATTGCTTTTAAAATTTCGCCTCCGAAACCCGCTGTCGATTTAAGGTAGATTTCAATCAAATAAGCTAAGAAATAATTAGAGAAATAAGTTCCTGCCAGATTGAAGATTGAATAGTAAACTATTAATGCAGCCTAATAAATTTCTTCAATTTTTATCAACTTTTTTTCTTAGCGGACTGGCTAAAGCAGCAGTCGCAGGGGACGAAAGGGCATTGGATCTTTTTAGTTCCTGGCGTCCGAAAACTGCAGCACCAACTGCAGTAACGACTCAGAAAGACAATCACGCTTTTTACATTGGCACTGCAAATGGTGTGATTTATTTCGTAGACATTCAAGGCCAGTGCACAGAAGTTCTTAATGCTGATGGAATGGATTTACATTGTTTACTACATCACCGAACCCGGGATTCGTTAGTTGTAATGAGCGAGGGATTAAATATTGCTCACTATCAAGCGGATCCTGTCACTGGAAGGCTTACCGAGTTGACAAAAGTAAATGCAAAATTAATTAATTACTCAAAGTAAAAACTCAAAATTACTCAAAGTCCCATGAAATCTTATTAAATCTCTAAAAAATTCGTGAAAATCTACTGAAATTTCTTAAAATCCCTTGAATTCCTTAAAAGTTCTTAAAATTACTAAAATATAAAATCCTCAAAATAAATTAATATCCCGTTAAATATCTTACAAGTATTTAAAATTCCATGAAATTCCATAAAATCCCTTGAATTCCTTAAAAGTCTATAAAATTACTTAAATCCCCATACAATATCTTAAAATGCATTAAACATCCTTAAAATTATGGTGAAATTCCCTTCAATTTCATAAAATCTCTTGATATTCCTTGATATTCTTTGATGTTCCATAAAATTCCTTAAAATTCCACAACCTACCGCTGTAACTCTTAAAATTACTTAAAATTACTCAAAATCCCATAAAGTCTCATTATACCTCTTAAAATTACACAGAATTCCATGAAATTTCGTTAAATTATTGAAAATTCTTGAAAATCCAATATAATTTCACCAAATCCTTTAAAATTTCTGGAAATAAATGTGTTTAAAATTACTTAATATCTCATTAAATATCTTAAAGTCACTTAAATGACTCAGAAGCTCCCAAAATATCATCAAAGCCTATAAAATTACTTAAAGTCCCATGAAATCTTATGAAATCCCTTGAAATTCCTGAAAATCTAATATAATCTCACCAAATGCTTAAAAATTTTTGGAAATAAATGTCCATAAATGTCAAAATCCCATAAAATCTTTGATATTCCTTGTTGTTCCATAAAATTCCTTAAAATTCCACAACCTATCGTTATAACTCAAAAAACTACTTAAAATCCTATGAAATCCCTTTAAATTTGCAAAATCAATTAATATTTTTTTAAATTACTCAAAATTCCATGAAGTCTCATTATATCTCTTAAAAATACTCAAAATTCCATGGAATTTTTTTAAATTCTTTAAAATTCTTGAAAATCCAATATAATCTCACCAAATCCTTTAAAATTTCTGGAAATAACTGTGCTTAAAATTACTTAGAATCTCTCAAAATATAATCAAAGCCCATAAAATTACTTAAAGTCCCATGAAATCTTATGAAATCTCTTGAAATTCCTGAAAATCCAATGAAATCTCGTAGATGCATTAAAATCTCTTAAGTCGTTAAAATAACTTAATATCTTATGAAACATTGTAAAATCTCTGAAAATTACTTAAAATTTCATGCAATTTCGTAAAATTCTTTTAAATTTCATGAAATTCCTCGAAATACCGTGAAATCACTTAATCTTTCTAAAAACTCAATAAATTTCGTAAAACGCTTTTCAATTCCTTAACATTATTCAAGATTCCATGAAATCTCATTAAATCTCTTAAAATACCTTAAAATCTAATGAAATTTCGTAAAATGTCTAAAAGTTTCTCAAATTACTTAAAATTCCACAAAATATATAGTCAAATTCCTTAAAATTACTTTATAATCCTTCAAAATCTCATAACTTTTCCCCAAAAATGTGGGATTGGAAAAATTATGGGATTTCAAAAGTATGCAAAATAATTCAGAGATTTTAATTTTTGAAATATAAAACTTTGTAATTCCTAGTCTAATTTTAGGAATCTCAATAAATTTATAAAATCCTTTTAAATTTCTTAAAATTATTCAGAGTCCCATTAAATCCCATTTAAACCTTCAAAATATCTAAAAATCCAATGAAATTTTGTGAAATCCCTTCAAATACCTTAAAAGTTTTTAAAATTACTTAAAATTCTACAATATATCTATCGTTAAATCTTTTAAAATTTCTCAAAATCCAATGATCTCTGAAAATTGCTAAAAATCTAATGAAATTTCGTAAAATCCTTTGAATCTCTTAAAAGTCCTTAAAACTATTTAATATCCCTTAAAATATCTGAAAATTCAGTGAAACTTTGTGAAAATCCTTGAAACAGCTTTAAAGTTTCTAAAATTGCTTAAAATTACACAAAATATCGTTAAATCCTTTAAAATTATTTAAAATCCCATGAAATCTCGATACATAAATACTTTGAATTACCTGAAAATTCAATGAAAACTCTTCATTAGACTTTTATATTCTTTAAATTTCTTTAGATTCTATAAAACACCAATAACTAATAAAATCCCTTAAAATTTCTGAAAATCAGAATAAATTTCATAAAATTCCTTGAAATTTCGTGAAATCCTTTAATATTTCTAAAATTTCAATAAATTTTTTAAAATTCGTATTCTCTGTCTTAATAATATTTTTGAAAACGAAAATAGGTTGAAGATTGTGTTTAAATTCGATACATTCACACAATTCACGCAGTTTCTAAACCAATCAGGTTTTCGACAACAATGTGTTCGATATACTCGTATTTGTAACATCTCTTTTTTAAGATAGGATTCAGATTAGAATTGTTGTTTATTTTTAATTATCCATATTGTATTGAAATAAGTGCTATTTCCGATCGGCTTAGTCCTAAATATTAATTTTTTAAATTTATTTCTTAGGTAAAACTCAGTGGAAAAAGCGACATTGCTCGTAGTGGCCCTTCAATATGTTGGGCAGGTGGAAATACTCTCGCAATTTTGACTGGGGAATTAGGTGTTCGATGTTGGGACCTTTACACCGGAGATACGTACGTTTTATCGCCTCCTGAATCAACGACGGGAACTGTCGCTTCTCCTCAAGAAATCTGTACTAGCCTCTCTTTTTGCAAAAGCAATGGTAGGTTTCAGTTAAAATCATTGAGATTTTCTAAAGAATTTAACGAATTTCGTAGATCTGGACAGTGAGACAATTTCGAAAAGTTTCTGCTAAAGACAAAATGAAATTAAAATCGATAAATCGACAAGGTTTGCAACCTTGTGAAATTACAATGGGAATTTTCAATTTGCGATTATTTTACTTAATGAGCTTCATTTAACGAAAAATTTGTAAATGAAGAAACAAATCAAATTAATTTAATTTATTTATTAACAGAAACACTCGCAGCTGGAACGAACCTGGGAACAATTTATTTCTGGAAAAGGAAACAAAGTTCAGAATCCAACGAAAATAGCTGGCCAACTTTTCCTGAATCTTGCACCGTTCATGGGACAGTAAAACAACTCGCCTGGGGTGCAGTATTACTAAGAAGTCCTCTTCTAGCAGTAAATTGCATCACCAACGTTTTTATTCTCCACCAACAACCAATGTGTGCAGCTTACAATGACAGAGTCTGTGCCAGTCAAATCAGTCCCACACAAATTTTGATTCAGATAGAAGATCAGAGTCACATTTTAAAAACTGAAATTCAGGTTCAAATTTTAACCGTGAATAAAGATTATGTGGTCGTTTCTTCTGGCAGACACGTTGCTCTCTATAAATTAAGCAAAGACAATCTTTTAAACACAACCTTTCTCTCAAATTTTGTTTGTGATACTGAAAAAATTCTGATATACGAGAATATCCTAGTAATTTTAACACCAGTTGTCATTCAATTAAGATCCACCGAAGGAACAATTATCCAGTCGCTTTCAACTCTTCCCGAAGAAGGGGAACCAATCGCGATGGAATTAACTGGGCAATATCTGACTGTTGCTTCTTTAAATGGAATTTTGAAAATTTGGGATTTGGGAAAACGAGAAGCAAAACTGTACACGAGAGCCATGGCTACTTATGAGGCAATTAATGATTTTGCTGAGATTATTGAAGCCAGATGTAACTCTGATTGTCGATATGTCTCGATTACTGTCGCGATGGCAAATTTAATGCCGAGTTCAATTTTATACGTCTGGGATATTGAGAGTGATCAACTGCATGAATTTGACTTTGCTGATAATGATGATGGCAATGACGATTATTCTGCTCTGTAAGTATTTTTCATTTTGCTTTCTCGGTAAATAAAAAAAGATTCAAAAGAACTGTAGCTGTACTTATACAGAGCGAAAAATTGCCTAGTTTTAATACTTTTTTTTTATATAAAATGAAAAGATTGAATTGTGAGGATACGTTTCGAATACTTCGTTTTGTATAAAAAGTATTAAAAATAGAGGTTTTTTCACTCTGAAACTCTACTTATATTTCGAACTTCTGAATTCTTTTGAATCTTTTTTGATTTACTGGCTTTGTTCGGTGTTTAAAAAAACAACGATCTTCAGAAAGAAAGGTTTTATCGAATGTGAGAATTTAATGTTTCAGGGTGACAAAATGCAAAGGAAGATTGGTAACAGCACATTGTTGGGATACAGACGATCCAAGACTTTTGATTTGCCGAGCTCAAAGACCAGAAATCAGAGATTCTAAATCGTCTAGGACATCAAAGGAAACTGATGTAATTTCTTTTGATTTTGAAATTTAAGGGTCTTGAAACCAATTTCAGAGCCAATTTCTGGTCTCAAAATTCCTCATTTTACGCAAAAATATTAAAAATAAATAGGTATTAATAATATTAAAAAATAAATAAAAAAAATAAATATTAAATATAAAAATATAAAAATAAATATAATATTTAATATTAAATATTATTATTATTATAATACTCTATATTCACATTCCTATTTTGTAACAGAATATATCTACAAAACGAAGATATTTAATTTTAATAATTGTTAAGTAAATTGAGGAATTTAATTTTGATTTGAAATATTTCAAAATTTTATCCTTTCTTCTAGGAAACTGCAAATGTCGTCTTGGTCTCGATGTTTGTGTCTTCAGATCATGGAATTGTCGTCCAGGACGTTAGGTCCATAAAAGATGACAACTGTCGCTTATTGGGAGTTCGATCACCCCACATAATTATCTTAAATTCCGAATTATCTGTTAGTACTGAAAGCAAGATTGCTCGTCTCTTGATGAAGGATTTCGAAGAATTGGGCACCTGTGATCCAAGCACAAAGAAAGCCATTTTGGACTTCTGTTTTTACTTGAGCATTGCAAATATGGACGAGGCTTTCAAGGCGATAAAGACTATTAAAAATGAAACCGTGTGGAAAAGTTTGGCTAAAATGTGCGTTAAAACAAAGCAGCTCGATATGGCGATGTTGTGTTTAGGACATATGAAGCAAGCAAGAGGAGCCAGAGCGCTGAGAGAAGCAATGCAGAACGATTCTCTGACCCTGGAAGCTAAAGTCGGGGTCTTAGCTGTTGAACTTGGACTACATGTCAGTATTTTTATTACACTAGCAGAAATTTAACCGGCGTATTTTAAGGGATTTCATAGAGACTTTAAAGGATTTTAAAGAATTTTAAAAGATTTTAAGGATTAGATTAGATTTTATTTGATTTTAAGGTATTTCAAAAAGATTTCATGAGAGTTTAGGGATTTTCAAGAGATTTCAAGACATTCTAAGCAAATTTAAGAAATTTTCATTAATTTGAAGAGATTTCATGACGTTTCAAGAGATTTAAAAATATTAAATTAGATTAGATCTACAATTGAAAATTTCTTTTTCAGATTGATGCAGAACGTCTTTTTCGAGAAGCGAAAAGATTGGATCTCGTCGGTTCTTTGTTGGAAGCTCGTAATAAATTTAAAGAGTCTATTGCTTTAGCTTCAAACGAAAATAAAATTCGAGAAAAGACGAGTTACTACAATTACGCCAAGGCACTTGAACAGGAAGGAAAAATAACCGAAGCCATCGAAATGTACACGAAAGCTGATTGCCATAGATTTGAAGTTCCAAGAATGCTTTTGCTGAAGCCTCGAGAACTTCAAACCTATCTAAATACTTCTGAAGACCCGTACGTTATTCAAACTTCTTTCAATAGTATTCATAATTTTTTTTGCCTTTCTTACGCTTAAGGTCTAAGTCTAAGTCTAAATTCTAGAGAAAAAATATCTAATTATAATATTTGTTGAGTAAAATAAGCAAATTGAATTTTAAATAATTAGAAATTAAAGAAATTGGTTTCAATATTTTAAAAAGGGTTTATTAATATTTCAGAGAAGTAAAAAACTGGCACGCTCAGTATACAGAATCAACGGGAGATATGGAAGGTGCTTTGCGTTTGTATGAAGTAGCACACGATACTCTTTCAATGACGAGACTATTATGTTTTTTAAATCGAGAGGACGAGGCTTGTGACCTGGTAATGAGAACAAATCACGCAGCTTCAGCTTATCACTTGGCTGCCCATTACGAGTCGAGGAATAATGTAACACAAGCTGCTCACTTTTATTCCATGGCGAAAGCCTACACGAATGCAATCAGACTCTGCAAGGTAGATTATTGAATTTTAAAGACGTTGGATCAAAGTTCAAACTTTCAAATTCGATTTCTTCATCTTAAGGCCATGTAAGACTTACCCGATCCCTACCTAATCGACATTTTATTCTCTGCAATCTTACTTGTACGTTTATTGAAATATCAAATTGAAAATTTCTAAAATGAAGGAAAATATGCTAAGGTATGTTTATCTGGTCTTAAATTTTTATAAAATAAAAAAAAAGTTATTTTTTTTTATAAATGTCGATATTAAGGACCAGATAAACGTACCTTACTGCTTTAACTTCAATTTTAGGAATTTTTAATTTGATACCTCAATAAATGTAGAAGTAGCGTTGCAGAAAAAAAATGTCGGTAAGGTAGGGATCAGGTAAGTCTTACGTGGCCTTAATGAATATTAAGTCAGATTAAGTAATATTAATGTATATTATAATTAGATATTTTTTCGCTCTATGTAGTGAAAAAATCCGTGATTTTAATACTTTTTGAGTAAAATGAAAAGTGAATTTTTCAGTTAATTATGAATTCCTTGTTTTACGCAAAAAGTATTAAAAGTAAACGTTTTTTCGCTCT
>CAJFCO010018479.1:58608-98308 GCA_904066015.1 Synergus gifuensis
AGACGAAGGTTTATTGACTCTTATTAGCTAAAAATATTTATTATTATGAACGTATAATTGGTATAACTAATTTGCTCTTATGGTAAAGTATTACATGCCCTTAAGGGAAATTCATAGAATTCATGTTCTAACATCAAAATTCGAATTCCTCATATAACTCAACAAATATAATTAACTATTTTTTCACTCTGTAGCGGCACTTACTTTTTAAATATAATTTTGGATAAAGAGCAAAAAACTTCCAGGTTTTAATACTTTTTTTTTTGCGAACTGAAGAGATGAAATTTAGACATAATTTTGAAATTAGATTTGAAATTCTTCATTGTACTCAAAAAATGTTAAATGTAAACGCTTTTTATTTCTACAGGCATCCTTCTATTTCGTAAAAAAGTTCGTCTATAAAGCGAAAAAATATTTAATTCTTTTATTCGATTAGTAAAATGAGGAATTTGAACTTTGAAGTTAGAACTTGAATCCAACAACCTTAAACTACTCTGTGGACGAAACATTCATATCGAATAATAAAAAATGAGTTGAAAACGCTTTGCTAAACTTACACTTATGTTTCTTTGTATTTTATACACGAACACTTAAGAAGTAAAAAAAACTATTACTCTACTGGGGCGACACTTTCTTACACGGAGAAACATCTTCGATTTCACATTCTTCAGGTTTACGCTTTTTGCGGATGAGGTGGGAAATGTCGCTAACAGGTTTTGAGGTTGATGCTCCGGAACATGATCCTGAGGTCTTTCCAGAAGAAGAGGCACCGTTACTTTTACTAGTACTCGCACCATTCGAACAACAACTAGCAGCAGCTTTTTCACGGATGCTTTCAATAATGAGTTTGCAAGCTTCCTGCTTTGCATCCTTCATGTCCGAGATTTTCTCATCGATTTGAGGCAAGAGTTCCTTCAGTTCTTTAATTTCTCCCTCAACAGTATAAAATGGATCCTCGGACTTTGGTGGTTCGAGCTTGTCCTTAAGTTCCTTTATTCTTTCTTCCAAGAGGGAAGCGGCTTCTTTGAATTGTTGGATACTAGAGTCAAAGTCGTTCGCGAAAGAGTAGGCAAGGCCAAGTTGGTAGTAAATCTCGGCGATAGCTCGTGAATTGCAAGGCTCAATTTTTTGCAAAAGCTCCAAGCAGGCACGGAAGTCTTTCAAGGCGCTACTCGCGTTACCTCCTTCCATCGCGACTTCACCCAGGAGTTTATGCGCTTCTGCCAAAAACATCCAACCTGGTGGTCCTCGCTTCAAGAGCGCCAACTTTGCCATTTCCAGGACTTCCCAGGCAATCTGTAAATAAATTAAAATTGTTTAGTTGAAGTAAATATTTCGAAGGATACATAGGGTGATCTTTTCTTCGAAATAGTAGAATAATAGTTTACAGGGTGGCCACAAAATCAGGGTGTCTAGTGATCAGATAATTGGAAATTCTCGGTCTTTTCCAGTCTTTTCCCGGTCAAATTTTTTTTCCTCCGACCAATTTATAGTTGCCTTTTTGTGATTTTTAAAAAAAATTCTTTTTTTTTTTTAAATTTGATGAAATAGAAATAGAATAAAAAGAAGATAAAGTGTAGAATGAAGTCGATTTTTCAATAAAATACAAAAAATTCCCAGTCCCAAAAGAAATTACCGGGTTTTTCCCGATTTTTCCCGGTCAAGTAAAATTCCCGGGTTTTTTTTCCGGTTTCCCGATCTGCTAGACACCCTGAAGATTCAATTTTTCAATTTGACTGACATTTTCCTAACTTTTCCCTGACTTTCAGACAAATTTCCCTGACAGAAAAGTATTAAAAATACGTATAAATTTTCAATAATAATATTGAAATTTTTCAAAAATTTCGTATAATATCACTTTAAATCTTTTGAAATTTAAAATCACTTCACAACATTTAACATTCGTAAAAATCTCTCGAATTTACAACAACTTTTGAAAAGATCTCTTTAAATTCATTGCAATTTCTTGAAATTCCTAGAAATATCTTAACATTTCACGAAATCCCTTCAAATTTGTTAATATTTCATGAGATCCCTTCAATCCTTTAAAATTCCATGAGGAAAATTTAAATTCTTTAAAATCACTTTAAAATAATAAAAATTTCTTAACACTCTTACATGCCTTTTAAAATCCTTTTAAACTCCACGAGAATATTTATAATTCCTTAAAATCTCTTAAAATTCTTACAAGTTTCTTAAAATCCTTTATCATTCCATGAAAAATTTTTAAAACCCTTAAAATACGTAAAAAACCTAACAAATTTTTGAAAACTTTAAAAATTCCCTAAAATTCCACAAAATCTTTAGAAAATCATAAAAATCTCTTGAAATCCTTAAAAATTTCTCAAGGAACTTTAAAATTCTTTAAAATTCTTTGGATTTCTTAAACTTCCTAAAAAATCTCTTAAAATTTCCTGTAATTAAAATTCCATACAACACTTTCAGAATCTCATGAAATATTTCAAAATTCCACGAGGAACTTTAATATCTCTTAAAATGCGTAAAAATCTCTTAAAATTATTAGAAACTTATTGAAATCCCTTAAAATTCGCTGAAATTTTTTAAAATTCTTAGCAACATCTTTAAATTCCATAAAATTTAACTATAATATTTAAAATCCTATAAAATATCATAATGTCAACATTTCTTTAAATTTTTACAAGCTTCTTAAAATTCTTGAAAATCTTTTGAAATTCCATAAAAATTTCAATCAAATCCTTTAAAATCACTTTGAAAAAATCAAAATTTCTTTAAATTCTTACAAGCCTTTTAAAAACCTTTAAAATTCCACAAGAATATTTATAATCCGTTAAAATTTCTTAAAACTCTTCCAAGTTTTTTTAAATCCTTTATAATTCCATGAAAAACTTTTAAATCCTTTAAAATACGTAAATATCTCTTAAAATTTTGTAAAATTCCACATAATCTTTTAAAAATCAAAAATAATTTTTGAAATTTTTTCTAATTTCACGAGGAATATTTAAATTCTTCAAAATCATATTAAAAATGTCAAAATTTCTTAAAAATTTTACAAGCTTTTTAAAATTCTTGAAAACGTCTTGAAATTCCATAAAATTCTACAAAATCTTTTGAAAGTCATAAAAATCTCATAAATTCTTTTAAAATTCCTTAAAATTATTTGAATTCCCTAAACTTTCTTAAAAATCTCTTGAAATTCCATGAAGCCCTTGTAAAATTCAACTAAATCTTTTAAATATTATATAAATCTCTTGTAATCACTTTAAAATCTTAAAAACCTCTTAAAATCCTTTAAAATTATTGAAAATGTCTTGAAATCATATTAGAAACCTAGAGAATATCAGAGAATACCTGGAAATTATTTATAATCCTTCCAAATCTTTGGATAGTTTCTAAAATTTGTTAAATAAATTATATATATAATACAAAAAAAATAACATAGTTAACATAAATGTCAATTTCTATTTTCCCTGACAACTACTCGCATTTCCCTGACATTTCTTTGACATGTAGCCACCCTGGTTTATTATGTAATTATTAATGATTACTAATTTTTTTAATGACTTAAAAAGACTTCAAAAGATTTCAATTTCAATTCAATTAAAAAATTCCAAATCTGAAAAATATTTTGACTGACTATCCGAAAAAGTCGTTTCAATATGAATTTAATAATTTTTCATAAGATTTAACTCTATCAGTTGAAGACGCGTGATGAATGAAAAAGGGTAGAACATGAAAATAGGGAAAAAGACTGTGAAGCCTGATAATATTAACTTAAAATATCAATCTTACCTGTAAATTATCAACATCATCAACATCTTCATCATCGTTCATCTCCTCGTCATCCTCACCATTTTCCTTTATATCTCCGTTTTGAAGACCAATCAAAGATTCTCCATTGGTTATCTTGCTGGGTCCTGGGATGGCTTCGTCCAGCAAAACTTTATTTTCACCCCCCTTTTGTTTCTCTTCAGATTTCGAATCATCAGTCGCATTATTTTCTCCAGCTTTATCTTCGACCTTCGACTCTGTAGGTTTTTTTCCGACTTCTTGTTTGTCTTCTACTTTCGGTACCGTTTCACCAGTTTCATTATCTATTTTCAGTTCTTCTGAGTTGGCGCCTTCTTTTTTCTCAGTGGAAGAGGTAGCAGAAGTCTCTGTTTCGCTTTTCTCTTCCTTCTCGTCTTTTTCGTCTTTCTCGTCCTTTTCATCTTCATCGCCTTCCTCATCGTCTTCGCCCTCTACCTCATCATCGGAATCCTTTTCACGTCGCACGGCGATACCCAAAAAGTTACTCTCTTCTCTTGCGAGATAAAGCAGAGTACGACCGTAAAGCAAGTAAGGCTCTGCCAATTCGTCAGCATGCTCTCCGTGCTTTTTTACCAAAAGCTCACAAGCTTTTATGAAAGCGCCTATAGCGCTGTTGTAGTCGCGCACCAAGAGGTGACGTTTTCCGAGGGCAATGGCTGCTGCTGCATCTGTGAGAGGACCAACTTCCATGACGTCAGCCATCTGTAAAAAAAAGTAGTTTTAGAAACTAAAATTTTAAAAAAAGGTCTGGAATCAGAAGTAGATTTCGATAATATTTAATTATTGTATATTTCCTGAAGATGAGATTTTAAAATATAATCTTTTTAAATTCCTTCAAGCACCAAGACTATAAATAAAAAGATTAGGAAAACTTTTATGTCTCATAACTCTCTCAGCTCTCTCTTACAAAATAAAGACACGAGTCAATATTTTCCCTGGTGGAAAGACACTATCAACTTTATGACTTCGCCGTCTGTATAATCCCATTTTTGCAACGAATTCAGTACAGATTTATGTGTTTGGTAGACGCAATAAAGAACCGCAAGTTAACCGAGAAATTGTTTTTCAATCTTGGTCGATAAAAATGAAATTTAGGAGACAAGCTTTAAATAAAAAAGCTTCAATAAAGCTGAAAAACCTAATTTCAGACCGAATTTGCAATTTTTATTTTGTTTTTTTTTATTTGTAAGGATTAACTAAGAATTAAATGAAATTTTAAGATATCAAATGATTTTGTAATTTATTTTAAGAGATTTCGAAAGATTTCAAGAAATTTTAAGGGATTACAAAATATTTTTAGGAATACTAAAGGATTTCGTGTAATATTAACGGATTTCTAAATATTTTTAAGAATTTCAAGAGACTTTTAGGAATTTTGAAGGATTACATGCAATTTTACAGAGATTTCAAACGACTTCAAAATCATTTAAAACCTTTTAAAAGTTGAAAAATTAATTAATATAATTTAAAAACACTTGAAATGACCTAAAGTCCTTTGAAATCCTTGAAATACTTTTAAATTATTTGAAACTTTGAGAAACACCTTAAAATAACATTAAATGCTTTATTTCTTAAAAATCCATGAATCGTTAAATGAATCCTTAAAATTATTTTTTTAAATCTTTTAAAATTTAACAACTTAAAAATTAATTAAATTCCCTTGAAATGCCTTAAAATTTTTTAGAATCATCTATAATTCTTTAAAATTATTAAACCTCTGTAAAATTCCCTGAATATAATCTGTAAAATCACTTGAAACATCTTCAAATTATTGAAATCTCTTGAAATATATCACCATTACTCAAAATAACTTAAAAACACCTGAAATCTCTTAAACTCCTTTGAAATCCCTTACAATTCTTTAAAATAACTGAAAATGATTTGAAATCCTTTAAAAATCTATGAATTCTTTAAAACCACTTAAAATTATTTCAAGTCTTTTAAAATTCCACAAAGAACTTAAAAATCACATAGAATCCCTTAAAACCTGTAAAATTACTTCAAATATCTTAAAATCCTTTAAAATCGCCCAAAGTCCTTTAAAATCATCTAAAATTAGCAAAAATAATTTAAAATCACTTCAAATGAATTCGAATGACTTCAAGGGACTTTAATTTAGTAAAATCTCCATGAAATCATATGAATTCACTTGAAGTCACTTAAAATACTTAGAATTTTTAAAAAATTTCCTGAAGTCAGTAAAATCTTCTAAAGTCATTGTAATATCCTAAAATATCTTTAAGCCGGAAGTGGGTGTGATTTCAATACGATTTCAATACATTTTGAAAAACCAAAAAATATTTTAAAATATTACACGAGTGATCAACCCTTAAAATTCGACGAAATCTCTTCAAATTTAATATTTCTTGGAAACCCTTAAATCTTCACTAATTGTTTTAAAATTCTTCAAAAAACTTCAAAATCTTTTAAATTTCCTACAATCCTCCAAAATTCCACAAAATCTTTTAAAAATCTTTTGAAATATTTCAAAATTCCACGAGGAACTTTAATATCTTTTGAAATGCGTCAAAATCTCTTAAAATTATTGGAAACTTATTGAAATCCCTTAAAATTCGCTGAAATCTTTTCAAATTCCTAGAAACATCTTAAAATTCCTTAAAATTTCACTATAATATTTAAAATCCTATAAAATGTCAAAAATTCTTTAAAATCTATTAAAATTCTATGAAATCCTTTACAATTTTACAAACTTTTTTACGAATCATAAAAATCTCGTGAAATACCTTAAAATTCAATAAGGAACTTTGAAATTCCCTAACATATATTAAAATCTGTAAATACAAATTCTTGGAAACAAAAACCTTACAAAATCCTTCAAAAATCAAAAATAATTTTTGAAATTTTATGTTAATTCCACAAGGAATATTTAAATTTCTTAAAATCATTTTAAAAATGTCAAAAGTTCTTAAAATTTTTACAAGCTTCTTAAAATTCTTCAAAACCTCTTGAAATCTTATAAAATTCTACAAAATCTTTTATAAATCATAAAAAAGCTTGTGAAGATACTTTAAAATTTCAATCAAATCCCTTAAAATCACTTTAAAAAAATAAAAATTTCTTAAAATTCTTACAAGCCTTTTAAAATCCTTAAAAATTCCACAAGAATATTTATAATACTTAAAATTTCTTAAAACTCTTCCAAGTTCCTTAAAATCCTTCATAATTCCATGAAAAACTTTTAAATCCTTTAAAATACATAAATATCTAAAAATCTCTTAAAATTTCATGAAGTCCTTTAAAATTCCACTAAATATTTTAAATATTATAGAAATCTTTAGTAATCTCTGTAAATTCCTAGAAACCTATTAAAATCTTTTAAAATTATTTAAAATCTCTTGAAATCATTAGAAGCCCAAAGAATCTCAAAGAATGCCTGGAAATTCTTTATAATCCTTAGAAATCCTTGGAAAGTTTCTAAAATCTGTTAAATAAACTATAAAATCTATATATGCAATACAACATAAATAACATAGTTAGCATAAATATCAATTTTTATTTTCCCTGACAACTACTCGTATTTCCCTGACATTTCCCTGCCACGTGGCCACCCTGTTTTAGAGGACCTTATGTAAAAGTGAAATTCCGGGGTTTCTTGCGAGGATTTTTACAGCATCCAAGGGGTGGATATAGAATGTAGTGGGGATATGTATTTCCATCGATTGTAAAGCGTCGCGACGCAGAGGGCGTCCTGGTATCAATAAGGGGCGGCGAACTTCGTCGTGGAGTTAGTACAGATTTTAAACTCGTCCTGAGGAGTAAATCCGAACTGGTAAAGTTTTCAGTGGGCGCCTGGGCACGACCAGGGATGGAGCCTTCTCGTGTACCCAGGGGTCCTGCCCCACGTCTCATTTTTCTCTTCTGCACCCTCACCCTCACTTTTGCAGGTAAATAACTCAAACAAACAATTGAACTCAAATTAGAAAAAAAAGGAATTTCTTTAAAAAATAAAGATTTCTCGAATGCTTGAAAATATAAATGAACAAATCAATTCAAATTAATTTTAGCAACTGGGATGCTGTGTGCTGCAATTATGTCTGATCATTGGGAAGAAGTTGGATGGAATAAGGAATTATTAGCTCAAGCCAACATCAATCCCACGTGGTATTTGAATGGCAAAGTTGCCATGCTTGAATCACTTCCTGGTTATGGAAGTTTTCTTCACCATTTTAAAAAGAAACCTGCATTTTTAGTGCCAATGCATGGAGGAATTTGGACTTTGTGTGTATCCCTTACTGGTAAGTTAAAAAATTTCTCAAAATAGTATTTTATCAATATCGACAAAATTGCTATTCTCCAAGTAATATGAAGGATATGAGAAAGTAAATTCTGAGAGTAAATCAAATTTTAAGACCTTTCAATTGGTATGTAAAACTTGGTACTTTAAATCAGGAAGTCAGTGCCAGGAGACGAATTTTAAATATTGCCAGGGCGGTCGTAAAATTCGGTTCAATAAGTTCAAGTTTGAAACTTTGGATGTTGACTTAATGAAGGCTTTCACGTTAGGATTGGGAAGGTTAAAGGAACAATGTGTTGGTGTATTTTTAACACAACGAGGAATCCAGGAAGGATTTTCCATGCACCTTGACTCTGTAATATCGACCTGATGATTAGAATCTTAATTTTGAAGAGCGCATACTTTAAATCGCGTGATCCTGTTTATTCTCAAGTGATCTTCCTTTTTCGAACGAATTAATTTTTCTTCGAAAAACTCGATCCACACACTTCCCAGGTCTCACAATTTTATCTATAAAAGAAAAGACAAAATTAGAAATTAAAATTCGATAAGCGTTGGATTTTATTTAGCAACTTATTTTGATGTTAGTTCTTTTTTTTCGGCAAAGTACAATAAAACTGGACCACAAAACTTGAGGGTGTTAGAGCCTAGTTCTAATCTAAAAATTCGATTTCTTCATTTTACTCAATAAATATTAAATTTGTAATTTTTTCCCTCTGTAGAATTAATCAATTTTCAACTAGAATTGTGGGTACAGAGCAAGAAAATATTTAATTCAAATATTTTTTAAGTAAAATGAAAATATTGAATTTTGAAGTTAGATTTTGAATTCTTCGTTTTAAGCAAAAAATATCGAAATTATATATTTTTTCGCTCTGTGTGCAGTCTTATATTTGAAAAAAGATTAGCGCTACAGAGCGAAAAAATATTTTTCTATAATTTTCGTTGAGTAAAATGGAGAATGGAATTTTGAGTCTAACACTTGGGTCCAACACCCCGAACTTCAAGACCTATGATTTTATTATTTTAAATGGTTTCATTCAATATCTAAATAAGATCGAAAAAGTTCCATCCACCCACCCCCATAGGATGACCCTGAAAATTAACCCTTAAGCACAAAAAAATCACTAAAAATCCCCAAACTGCGAGAACTAAAATTTTATTATTTTAAGTGGTTCGATATAATGTCCAAATAAGAACAAAAAAGTTTCATCCACCCAAATTCCACAGAATCCCCCTCAAAAACCACCTCTAAGGGATTTTTAATTATTTTTTTATGCTTGGGGGTTGATTTTCAAGGTCATCCTATGGGGGTGGGCGGAAGAAACTTTTTCGGTCTTATTTAGATATTGAATGAAACCATTTAAAAGAATAAAATTTTCGATTTCGAAGTTAGAGTATTTATAATGATTTTTTTGACAACAAAGTAAAATAAAATTTTAGGTCTCGTGTTTTTTTTCAAAAAAATAATTTTTCGTTGTCATAAACGTTGCAAACTTCAGTTTCGTCTTTTAGAGTCGAGTTTAAAGAGCAGAGATAAAACAGATCAAGGTTTAATGGTAAAATCTATATGAGCTCTTCCAAAGCAAAACAAAACTTTCGTTCTTTTTTTTTTTTGCAAGAAAGAGATATAATTTTCAGTTTAGAAGAGCTCTGTTATTTTTAATTAAATTCGAGTTTGTAATTAAAAGTGGGAAACTAGGATTTAGATTTTACGATAGAATTGTATTTTCGAATTTAATTAAATACAAAGTTTCAAAGGGTAGAAAAGCAAGGTCTCATCCTCAGTTTAATTTATGCTATTTTAAGAAAAATACGAGTTTTGTCCTCTTTGTTTGACGAGGGTCAATTCAAAGTCGACAAGTTTGAAAAATTAGTATTAATTAATTCACTTTAGCACGTCTCGTATTGAAAAAATTCCCTCTACAATCTCTTTTAAATTCAAAAGAACTGTAGCATTCATTTGCGTTAATTAAAAATCTTGGATCAAAAGATGAGATTAATTTTAAAATCGTGTTACGTTATGGAGATTGAAAATATTTCTAGAGAGGATTGAAAGCAAAGTGAAACATCCTGTATAATTAATAAAAATTTTTTAATTTAAATTAAAATTTTTAAATTAAAAGTTTTAAATCTATTTATTAATTATTTAGTTAATTAATTAAATTATTAATTTCAATTAATTAAGGAAAAGGGAAAGGGAAACGAAAAAACAATTTTCTAGAAATAATATTCAGAATCAGAATTTTTAAAAAAGGTGTCAAGGTGATTTTTTAAATAAAAATACATATATGAGAAATAGGTTTCAAAAGAGTTTCAGGGGATTTTCGTAAGACTTCGAGATTTTTTAATCAGAGATTTAAAGAGACTTAAAGAATTTCGAGATATTTTAAGTGATTTTAAGCAATTTTAAGTGATTTTAAGAAATTTCAATGAATTTTTGAAGAATTCAAAGGAGTTTTGAGATTTTCAAAAGATTTCTAAGACACTTTAAAAGATTCCAAGGGATTTTAATTGATTTTAGCGAATTTAGAGAAACTTGGAACGTTTTTAAATAATTTTAAAGAAATTGAAGAGATTTTAAACAAATTCAGAAGAGTTTAAGGATTTTCAAGAAATTTTACAGAATTTCTGAGATTTCAAGTGATTTAAAAAATTACTAGGAATTGGGCGAGATCTTAGTTTCTTTTTAAAGGATTTGAAAATAATTCAGACTTCAAGAGATTTAACAAGTTGCAAGGGTTAAATAAAAATATTTTAACTGATTATCTGGAAAAATTTTTTTAAACCGGAAATGACTCAGAATTACCATGTAATTCATAAGATTTAAGAATTAATTTTCAGAAAGTTGAAAAATTCTGAAAACAGTCTAAATAGAAGAATAAATTCAAAATAAGTAAAAAAGGGTGAAAATAGTTGACGATCTGTGATTACTGGAAGTGTAAGAATTAAATATAATTTTGTTAATCGAAATGACGAAAATATGGGGCAGACAAATTTTGTGAAATAAGCTTTTCAGGCTTCTATTCTAAAGAACATTTTATGGCACTTGGTCACGACAAACCAGCCATTACCTACTGCCTTAGTTATTTTCCGAGTCGAGTATAAATTATATGCAAATATCAATGAACCGAAACAAGTAAAAAAATTATTTTATAAAAAATGCAATCAATTCTCTATTAATTAATTCTCAATTAATTAGTTCTTAATTAATTTCTCATTGTTATTCAAAATAGTTTAATTTTCAGTTTCAATTTTGATTTTGTAGGATTAATAAATCCATTTAAGTGATTTTATTTGATTTAAACTATCTCTCCTCACGAGGATATTTTAATGTCTATTAATAATCATAATCGATGATAATTTCCATGTTTCGTGAAACACAATTTTAGTAGTTTCACACGCTCAAATAATAAATAGAATTTTCAATAAAACTGACACGATAAACTTTCGGAACTTTTCCAGGCGAAGAGGAAAAATGAGAACAATAAAATAAAATGTAAAAGGGGAGAATAAATTCAATAAATGAAAGGTTAAAATGTGTAAGTTCTTAGATAGTTTAACCTAGACCTAGTGAACTTCATCTTTGATCGATTTATACGTTTATTTCTGACAAAAAGGAATTTGAAGCAATTTATCAAACTATCATATATGTATTTTTTTTCAGAGGATGAAATTCGACTATTGGAAAGTGTAGGATTTCCCCAAGAAAAATGCATAAATTACTTAAATCCTGACGAGGCTCATGAAGAAATGCGAGCTGCTTGGCAAAATCGTAAGTTCAAATACGTTTTTTTAAATTAAGGGTGTCGGAGCCAAGTTATAATCTAAAAACTTGATTTCTTCATTTTATTCAACAAATATTAAAATTGGAATTTTTTCCCTCTGTGAAATTAAACAATTTTTAACTAGAATTATGCGTACAGAGCGAGAAAATATATAATTTAAATATTTTTTAAGAAAAATGAAAATATTGGATTTTGAAGTTAGATTTTGATTTCTTCGTTTTATAGAAAAAATATCGAAATTAAATATTTTTTCGCTCTGTGTGCAGTCTTATATTTGAAAAAAGATTAGCGCTACAGAGCGAAAAAATATTTATCTATTATTTTCGTTGAGTAAAATGGAGAATGGAATTTTGAGCTTAACATTTGGGTCCAACGCTCTTAAGGGTGTTGGATCCAAATTCTAATCTCAAAATTAAATTACCCATTTTACTCAACAATTATTAGAATGAAATATTAATATTATTTATCAGGTAAAATAAAGAAAACTAATTTGGAGATTAGAACTTTGATTCAACACTCTTAAAGAAAAAAATTTCAAGTATTTCTAATTAGGATGTATTAAATTGAGAAAAATATTGCGAAATGCTCTGACTCTTTCGAAAATAAAACATATAATTCAGGAAACATCTGGTAGCTCGAGAGAAACTAAGTTAAAGCATTCTATAATGTCTAAAGTTTGTCACATAACTTGGAAAACTCAAAACTATCAAGAAAGTTTTAAAGTGGAGCATGCAATTAAACTTTCAAAAACTAGATCAAAATGCTATGATTTTCAAATTAAGGGTGTTGAATTCAAGTTTTGACCTCAAAATTCGATTTCTTAATTTTACTTAAGGTCATGTGATAATTACCATATTATTGCGAGTGTAAAATTGGGGAAACTGAATTGCTCTAATGGTAAAAAGATTATAATTTATAATTATAATGTATATAAATATAATGTATAATTTTATTTTATTTTATTTTATTTTTTTTTGCAAATGAAAAGATGGAATTTTTATATTAAATTTCGAATTCTTCGTTTGTTGAGTAAAACGAAGGGATCGAATTTTGAAGTTAGCCCTTGTGCTCAACACCCTTAAAGCCATGTAAGACAGCCGATCCCTACCTTACCGACATTTTTTATCTGCAACGATACTTCTACATTTATTGAGATATCAAATTGAGAATCTCTAAAATTGAAGTTAAAGCATTAGGTACGTTTATCTGATCCTAAATATTGAGATTTATAAAAAAAATTTTTCGAAATTTTTTTTTATTTTTAGAAAAATTTAAGACCAGATAAACATACCTTAGCATATTTTCTTTAATTTTAGAAATTTTCAATTTGATATTTTAATAAATGTACAGGGGTTGCAGAAAAAAGTGTCGGTAAGGTAGAGATCGTCTTACATGGTCTTAATACAATAAAATCACATTTTTTTATTTTGATAATTCGTTCTCTAAGGTATTTTTTTACGAATTACAGGCATGCAAAATTTGAGTATATCGTGTTCATTAGTTTGCTTGATAATTTTGGGAACTGCAGTGATGGTTGGTTCTTTTGGATTGTGCCGACATCAAATATCAGCTGTTCTTGTTACAGGAGTAATGTATCTTCTGGCTGGTAAGTTACACTTTACTAAGTTTAAGGCCATGTAAGACTTAACCGATCCCTGCCTTACCGACATTTTTTTCTCTGCAACGCCACGTCTACATTTATTGAGATATCAAATTGAAGATTTCTAAAATTAAAAAAACTATACTAAGGTATGTTTATCTGGTCTTAAATTTTTGTAAAAATAAAAAAAAATTTTGAAAAAAATTTCTTTTTATAATTATCAATATTTAGAACCAGATAAACGTACCTTAATGCTTTAGCTTCAATTTTAGAAATTTTCAATTTAATATCTCAATAAATGTAGACGTAGCGTTGCAGCGAAAAAAATGTCGGTAAGGTAGGGATCGGGTAAGTCTTACATGGCCTTAATTTACATTATAATTTCTCGTTGATCCGACAATTAATTTTCCATTTAATTACAGATGTTTCCGCTAAATATTCAAATTAAAATGACTTCTTTGATGAAATAACTTGTAATTTTGTAATACATAATTTGATAAAAAAGATTGATGAGTAAATTCTTAAATTAGTGACAAGAAGTTTCTACAATTGAGAATTGAGTTCAAGTGCAGGAGTACAAATGTAGGACAGATATAATACATCCAAGATAAAATCAATACTTACTGCTAATTTAGCAAAATGTTCAGCTGATATTTCGCTAACAATGGCAGTGATTAATATTTTTTTTGTAAATAAAAATACATTTTTTATTTAAATCCAAAGAGGGAGAAAAAAAAGAAGAAAAAAAAAAAAGAAAAATTAAATTGAAAGTTAATTTTATTTTAAAACAAAAAATCAAAATGAATAAAAGAAGCAATCTCATTTTCCGAGATTATCTTTTCAAGGGAAAATGGTGTAGGTCAAGAACGTTTTCGAAATTTTAACGACTTCATTGTTCTCCCGCAATCGAAAATTGATATACGGTTTTATATAACGCAGATTTACTATAGTACAATATCCGTTATCTTGTTATGTTCTGAAAAGAATCAAGTTTGTGCTCCAAACATTATCTCCAGGGAAATTAAATTTGAAATTCATTTCAAATTAGACAGGTTCTAAACTTGAAGTCGCACAATCTTTCGAAGGGAAAAAGTTGTTTTTTCCGAAATTACGGATATTTGAATTTTCTTTGTTTTTACAAAAAAAAAAAAAAACAAAAACAAAAATAAAAACAAGAAAAACAAATTATTTCTTTAAACTTGTATAATTTTTGATCTTATTGAGATATTAACTATTTCTTCCCAGATTCTGGTAGCATTTATCGTCTTCTTTAAAAATCAGCCAGATAATTTTGAAAAATTTTTTAAATTAAGGATTTTGAAGCCAAGTTCCAATCTAAGAACTCGATTTCTTCATTTTACTTATAAATATTAAAATTGCAATTTTTTTCCTCTGTAGAATTAATCAAATTTTAACTAGAATTATGCGCACAGAGCGAAAAAATATTTATCTATAATTTTTGTTCAATAAAATGGAGAATATGTAGAATTTTGAGCTTGGGTCCAACGCTCTTAACAAAATGGCAAAAATACGTATTGCCCAATTTCCTCTAAAATTTCCTGCCCGATTTGAAATGGAATCAGTCAATTGTTAGTTTTTCACTTCTTTAAAAAAACTAATTTTTCCTTTTCTCATTTTATAGCAACTTTTGCTCTCTTTACTTTGACGATAATTCACTGTAAAAGGGCCCAGGATCGAAATTCTCGAGTTTTCGAAGGTCCTGAGGATGGAGTTGTAGGCGGACCTGTGCCTCGAAGAATTCTCAAGGCAAGAATTTTTACAACTTCCTGGAGTATGGATTTCGGATGGGGTGGAGTTACTCTTTGTGCTCTTGCATCTGTTGCCTGGATTTTGCTCAGCAAAATCATGAGATTCAATCCAATATCCGCTATGATTGCGTAGCAAACAGAAGCCTCCGAGGTCTAAATATCTGTTAAAAAACGGTCGATAAAATGAAAAAGGCAAGGAATGAGAAAAATAAAAATGAATACATGATTGTCGAGAAAAGCTATCGAATTACATTAGTCGCAAATTTTCAACTCATTAATGCAATTAAATTAAAATCCTAACAAGCAAAAGATTTTATTTGACTAATTTTCTCTTCATTGTTAATTTTCTCTCCATTGTTAAATTTCTCTTAAACTAAAATAGAAGAATATAAGTATGTAATATATTTGAAGAGATGTTGGCGAATCGAATCAGGATATCGATTGACGAGAATAAAATGACCTCGAAGGCTGAATTAACTGAAAAAATATAAGATTTTTTAATTAGCCAAAAACTTAGGAGATGTAGAGCAATTATAGTAAGCTGTGTGTAATTCAGAGCTGCTCTTGCACTGTACAATTTTTCTACGATTGACTTAAGAATTTTTCACATACTGATTTTGCATTTTTGTAAAAGCAAATGCTTCGTGATAATTGATATTTGAAAAAAATTTACGAATATTTTTGTGAGCACAGATTTTGAGAATTGTAAGTTCTGCGACTGCGTTTGTAAAGTACGCTTAAATTTAGCAATTAATAAGTGTTCTTTAAGGTCATGTAAGACTTACCCGATCCCTACCTTACAGACATTTTTTTCTCTGCAACGCTACGTCTATATTTATTGAAATATTAAATTGAAAATTTCTAAAATTGAAGCTAAAGCATTAAGGTACGTTTATCTGGTCCTAAATATTGACATTTATTAACAAAATTAAAAAAATTTTTTTTTTATTTTTACAAAAATTTAAGACCAGATAAACATACCTTAGTATATTTTCTTTAATTTCAGAAATTTTCAATTTAATATTTCAATAAATGTACAAATAAGGTTGCAGAGAAAAAAATGTCGGTAAGGTAGAGATCGGGTAAATTTTACATGGCCTTAATTTAAGAAGAATAAAGGTTGAACTATTTGTAAAAAGTAAGAGCTTGTAAGCTTGCTTAGACTGTGAAAAATAGCTTTAGAATTCACAAAAGCTTTTATAAATACTAAATTCATTAAAAACGTTAAAAACCTAAAAATCTTTCATGTTTTTTTTTGATTTATTGAATGCAAATAAAAAATTTATTTATTTATAACGAATAAGAGGTAATGAAGAGTAAATTGATTTAAAAACAAATTATCACATTATTAGTTACTTAATTACTAATTCCTAACCAATGTTCTGCCCTATTAAACCTTTAATTATTAATTTTTAAATGAATTCAAAGATATATTTGATGAATTGCAAGTACAATAAATTTCTTTACTGGCAATCGGCTAAAAAGATTTCTACTCTAAAAAAGATAACTTGAGGAATGACTTCCGATTCTTTTAGCAAAGTGACTGATTAAGGGATGGGGGGGAGGCTAGTAGCGGGTATAACCCCAGGCCCCCACATTCAAGGGGCCCCCGAGGTCGAATAAAAAAATATCATATTGTGCAAAATCCAGAAAAAAGTATTTTTAATTATATAATAATTTGTGGTTTTTAATATTATGCAAGTACCAAAGGAACAATATTTGCGATAATAAATTATAAAAATAACATAATTTTAATTTATATTCATAAAATGATCATATTTTTCTGCCCTTAAGGCCATGTAAGACTTACTCGATCCCTACCTTACCGACATTTTTTTCTCTGCAACGCTACTTCTACATTTATTGAGATATCAAATTGAAAATTTCTAAAATTGAAGCTAAAGCATTAAGGTACGTTTATCTGGTCCTAAATATTGACATTTATAAAAAAAATACAAAAATTTAAGACCAGATGAACATACCTTAGCATATTTTCTTCAATTTTAGTAATTTTCAATTTCATATCTCAATCAATGTAGACGTAGCGTTGCAGAGAAAAAATGTCCTTAAGGGCATGTAATACTTTACCATAAGAGCAAATTAGTTATACCAATTATACGTTCATAATAATAAATATTTTTAGCTAATATTTATTATTAAGAATGTATAATTAGTTTAATTAATTTACTCTTGTGGTAAAGTATCACATGCCCTTAAGGCCATGTAAGACTTACCCGATCCCTACCTTACCGACACTGTTTTCTCTGCAACGCTACGTCTACATTTATTAAGATATCAAGTTGAAAATTTCTAAAATTGAAGCTAAAGCATTAAAAGGTACGTTTATCTGGTCCTAAATATTGACATTTATAAAAAAAAATACAAAAATTTAAGACCAGATGAACATACCTTAGCATATTTTCTTCAATTTTAGTAATTTTCAATTTGATATCTCAATAAATGTAGACGTAACGTTGCAGAGAACAAATGTCGGTAAGGTAGGGATCGGGTAAGTCTTGCATGACCTTAAGAAAGTTCTAAAAAAATTCTAGTACTCACTCTATGAAGAGTATTAGAAAGTGATAATAATTAAAGCATTCATTAAATCCCGGGCCTCGTAAATCTCTAATCCGCCCCTCATTATTTGTAGATTTACTTGTAGCAATTAGAATTTCATAAATTACAATTTGTAACACAAAAGAAATGATTTATATAACAGTAGACAATAAAGAATTAGTTTCAAAAATCTCCAAATATGTCTATTTAAACCGTAAATATGGGGGGTTTAAAAACCAGCTGGCTTTAAAAACTTTCTACACCGCGTGGCTAACGGTTTTTCGCTTTGTTTTTCAAACACTTTACAATTGAAGATCGAAATAGGAAAAATAAACAATATAACATAACATATCATATAGATATATAACGTGCACAATGAGAAAATTCTTGCGTACAAAATTGGCAAAAATAACGTTGAAACGATTATTTTTCCGTGCAAAATTCGAGTATGGAATTTTTGCAGGTTAAGCAATTCAACTTTTCATAATATACATTGAGGAAAAAACGGAAAAAAGTAGTACTTAGTACTTACCCTCGAATTTCTTGCAAACACTATCTCTCTAGATAAACAATTGCGTGTTGGATGTGGGACAACAGAATCTCGGTGCAAATTGGCAAAATGAAGGTCTTTCCACAAAGAATAACGAGGAAAAAAATGTCGGGACGCCTTGAATTTGCAGAACTATAGAAACACAAATCGTCGAACTTGTATGTACAAGAACTTTTTTATGTTAACGAAAAGCCACTTTCTTTTACTTGAACCGGTGGTTTTGCAGCAAAGCTAGCACATTGAAACCGCAAACCGCTGAATCTGAAATGACGAACAACCTGGAACTCTGGAAGCTGGAACCTGGAATAACCAGTGCTCTCAAAAGTCTCAAACGGGGCTCCTTGCGCGCGCAGTTTCCGCTGGAAAAATGCTGCTATTCGTCAAAATTTGGCGCGCGGTTCAAAATCGAATTAATTTAATTGCATTTTGAATAGCGCGCGTAAAGTTTTGACCAATGGGAGAATTTCTCTAGCGGTAAGTCAAAACAATGCGCGCGCAGGGAGCCGTTTGAGAGCACTGCGAACAAGTCGAACAACTCTTGTTATCGAAGTTGTAAAAAAGTGAAAATATGGCCGGCAACGAAACTTAGGGCCCCCAGGGCCGTCTCAATATAATTTGATTAGCGAGGGAAAAAATCTTTCTTTTTTATTACAGTTGTAAATCAATAAGAAAGCAATATTTTCATAGTTTATAAGATTAATATCAGAAAAATCGTATATGCCGATTAAATATTTTAAGATTGAAAGACCGGGGTGAATAAAAAGAAATGTTCCTTTATTTCGATATACATTTTCTAAATTCTGAATATTTTTCTTTATTAAAAATCTATATTCCATGTTTTATATTGTAGAATAGGTTTAAAAAAGCATAGTATTTAATTTTTTAGAGAAGATTCTAGATTGTAACAGTTTTGTAAATTTTTTTTTGTTTCGAAGTTTGATATATATTGAATTGTAGGCGCGCGAAAAAATATCGATATTTCTCACATTATATTATTTGTACTTATTATTAGATTTAATGTAATTGTGTAATTTATTACATCAATTACTTTAAATATAACCCTATCGATTTTTACAGTGTATTATTACAAATTATATTTACACAAACTTCCTCTCCTTAAAAAATGAATTTAAGTCCTTGAATACAGTGAGTTCAAACAGAAATCAATTCTGCTTTCACAATAATCAACACAACGCTATTGAAATTACAATAATAATATATATATAATATTATGTATACATAATATTATATTATACATTAACTTATTATTACAAACTTCAAAACTTGACAACTTTGAACGCTTTCTCACGATTTCGATACATTAAATACAATTATGGATAAGCTACAAAACGATTTAAAATATCAAGCATCAGTCGATCAGATACAATGCATTCGAATCTAAGCTAGAGAATAAATTATAATTTACGTTATACCTTACGTTCAGTAAATATTCGTCGTTTTCACGATGATCATCATCGTGGTAGATGTTTAAGTCACTCGACAGATAAAATTAATTACTGACAGAGAATGTAACATTACTCAGTTGCTCAGACTTGTGATTTTAAGAATACTGACTAAGTGTCAGACTTAGAAAAGATAATATGGACACATAGTTTTCATTAATAAACTAGATCGTCGAAAATTAAACTACGTATCGTAATCTTCGTCGATGTTGGCAGTGTGGGTGAAATTAGATATTGCCTGATTAGTCCCGCTTATCCTGGATGGATTTGTGGCGAGATTTAGAGGAGATACTTCCATGTAGAAATTCGGCTGACTCATACCAAAAGAAGTAGGTACGGACATTTGAAATTCCGGGACGTTTGGCGTAGATACGTGTGTCGTTTGAGAGAGATTTGGACTTCCCGTTACTTTGCAGTCCTTAGAGCTTCGACGAGATGCGCTATTAAAATTCTTCTCCTGTTGAAATCTATTTTATAAATCATAATTAGAAATCTATATATTTCACTTCTGAGAATGCGGATAGTAAAATCCACAAAAAAGCTTTATTGTTTCATAGAAAATCGTAAAATAGCACCAAAGATACATAGAACTTACTCAGGATCTGAGGTTTTCATTGAATGTGCACAAGGTGCAGTTAAAGGATTAACACTCATTGGAGCAGGTGTTAAAGGTGGAGTAGGAACATCTTCATCTGGGCCAGAAACATCTGGAAGGCCTTTTACTAAATCTTTCAGAAAGTCGAAACGGCTCTCGGACAAAATACATTGTTTCCTGAAAATGTGAGAATTAATGAGTAAAATTAGTCTTAAAGACTCTTTTTAATAAAAAAAAACAACGATTTAAATGTTTAATTAAGAAATTTCTTTACTCCTCACATGTGAGAAGGACTAAGTGTTTTAGCATTTTTAGCATTTGTGATCTGCATCGTCTTCGTCAGTAACGAATGTACGAATAATTCCAATGTTCTAGGTATATAAGTAATTAAGGAAAATTGCACAGAAACAATTTTAGTCTCCATATTGAGTAAAGAAAAGAACACGAGTGAGTGAATTTATTTAGAATTTTGAAAAATCGTTCAAATAATTATTGTATATGACGTGCGAATGAATTTCATTTTTAATTACAAGTTTAAGGATGTTGGAGACAAGTTCTAATCTAACAATTCGATTTCTTCAGTTTACTCAACAAATATTAAATTTGAAATTTTTTCCCTCTGTAGAGTTAATTAATTTTTAACTAGAAACATGCGTACAGAGAGAAAATATCTAATTCGAATATTTTTTAAGTAAACCGAAAATATTGAATTTTTAAGTTAGATTTTGAATTCGTTTTATGCAAAAAGTATCGAAATTAAATATTTTTTCGCTCTGTATGCAGTCTTATATTTAAAAAACGATTAGTGCTACAGAGCGAAAAATATTTATCTACAATTTTCGTTGAGTAAAATGGAGAATAGAATTTTGAGCTTAACACTTTTGGGTCCCTTGGGTCCAACGCCCTTAATATCATTCAAAAAATGATCTGCACATGCTGTAAGAAAATGAATAACAGTTTCTGTAAGAATTTTTTGACATATGACAAAACCGTAAGATTATGGAAAATTCTTGGTGTTTTTTTTTTTTTTCATTGACGGATAAATTTTAATAATAAAATACTTAAAAATTTGAAAAGGATATAGATTATAACTGGTACTGCTTGAGCAACTTTTCCTACTTCCTCATCAGTTTGCATAATTTTCTTGATGCGACCCTGCATAAAGAAAGGTTAGATTAAAAATAGGTTATTATTTTTCGACTGTTTTCTTCAGTAAAAATAGGTGAAAACGATTATAAATAATTAATATGTGGCATTTTAAATTGTTATTCTTATAAGTTTATATGATACAATGTAAGCTGCATAAAAACTCTTATAATTCTAAATATACTTACTGCTGGGAAACGGGCGTTATATTTTTTCTTTTTACTTGGCATTTTGACACTGCACTTGTATACACGTAATACTGCTTTCTCTGACAAAACCAGGAATTGATCTATAAGTAAATATAGAAATAAATGGAATCGATTTGTTATTCAAAAACGATGTGTTATTTAAATACTCCAAAAAGTGTCAAATATGTATATGAAGTATGAACGTATGCCTGTCATATTTATAGGTGTAGTGGTTCTGCCCCCTTAACCCCTTTTTATACAGTCGGTAAGGTCGATCACTGACGTCGACGGTCACGTGATCTCCGATTATGGCTAGAATTTATGACCATGTATTATCCGATTCCTACTTTACCGATATTATTTTCTTTGCTTTTATTTTTTATCTAACTTCTAATATAACTCTGCTTCTAAATTTAGTGAGATATGAAATTAGCAATTTCAATAATTAAAAGTAAAGTATTAAGGTACTTTTATCTGATGGTAAATATTTATATTATTATAAAAAAAAATTATTTTGAATTTTTTTTTTATTTTAATTAAAATTTAGGACTTGGTAAATAACGTACCCTTTAGCATATTTTCTTTAATTTTAGAAACTTTCAATTTGATATTAATAAATTTAGTAGTAAACGTTGCAGGGAAAAAATGCCGATAAGGTAGGGATCGGATAAATATATGAGGGCACATGGTAATTACCATGAGAGCAAATTTAATTTCGCCAACTTTACGCGCGTAAGCAATAAATATTTTTTGCCAAAACTAGATCATTTACCTCCTTTTCGTACAGACGGAGGTAAATGACCTGGTTTTAGTAAAAAATATTCCTTATTACAAACGTCCAACACACGGTTATTATATATGTATTACTTATCCTTACCGACTTTTTTTCTCTGCTCATTTTTTTCTCTACTTCTAAATTTATTGAGATTTTAAATTGAAAATTTCTAAAATTAAAGTTAAAGAATTAAGGCCATATAAGACTTACCTGATCCCTACCTTATCGACATTTTTTTCTCTGCAACGCTACGTCTACATTTATTGAGATATTTATAAGTTGAAAATTTCTAGAATTGAAGTTAAGGCATTATAAGGTACGTTTATCTGGTCCTAAATATTGACATTTATAAAAAAAAATATTCGAAAAATGTTTTTTTATTTTTACAAAAATTTAAAACCAGATAAACATACCTAGCATATTTTTTTAATTTTAGAAATTTTCAATTTGATATCTCAATAAATGTAGACGTAGCGTTGCAGAGAAAAAAATGTCGGTAAGGTAGGGATCAAGTAAGTCTTACATGGCCCTAATAAGGGACGTATATATCAGCTGGTCTTAAATATTTATATTTACAAAAAAAAATATTTTGAAATTTTCTTTATTTTTATAAAAATTTAAGCCCAGATAAACATACAGTGTATTTTTTACAATTTTACAAATTCTCAATTTGATATCTCAATAAAGTTAGAAGTAATATGGTGCAGATAAAATAATGTCGGCAAAGTAGGGATTGGAAATCTATGCTCTGGTTATGAAAATTTTTTTCGAAGTCACGAAGGCCAAACGCAATGATATATCGCTTTGAAACTTTGGAATATAAAAAAGAAGATACCAAATTGTGTTCAAACATTTATTTTGAGAAGTAATTTTGAAAAAAACTTTTAAAATTACCGACAAAAATTTACCGACATAATTTTTATTTCAAAATTACTACTCAAAATAAATGTTGGAACACAATTTAGTGTCGTTTTTCCTATATTCCAAAGTTTCAAAACGATATATGATTGCGTTTGGCCGTGGTGAATTCGAAAAAATTTTTCATAACACGGAGCAAAAGGCCATGTAAGACTTACCAGATCCCTATCTTACCGACATTTTTTTCTCTGAACGCTACGTCTACATTTATTGAGATATCAAATTGAAAGTTTCTAAAATTAAAGAAAATTTGCTAAGGTATGTTTATCTGGTCTTAAATTTTTGTAAAAATAAAAAAAAAAATTTTTTAATTTTTTTCTAATAAAAATGCTATAGTATATTGTTAGAATGTTATTTTCCTATCTACATAATATACACCGTATTTCTTAACATGTAACTTGTATAAAAACAAATTAAATATAAATATTTAGTTCTTCATTTCTGCGATTCTGGTACGTTTAAGGCCATGTAAGACTTACCCGATTCCTACTTTACCGACATTTTTTTCTCTGCAACGATACTTCTAAATTTATTGAGGTATCAAATTGAAAATTTCTAAAATTGAAGCTAAAGCATTAAGGTACGCTTTATCTGGTCCTAAATATTGACATTTATTAACAAAATTAAAAAAATTTTTTTTTATTTTTACAAATTTAAGACAAGATAAACATACCTTAACATATTTTCTTTAAATTTAGAAATTTACAATTTGATATTTCAATAAATGTACACAAATAAGGTTGCAGAAAAAAATGTGGGTAAGGTAGGGATCGGGTAAGTAGTACACGTCCTTAAATGTTAATAAAATTTTAATTATTTTATTACTCTTTCATTAATTTATAATTAATGAATATAAATTTTAATATTTCATTAAATGTGCATTAAAATGCAGTATTTTAGCAATATATTTTTGAAAAAAGATTAACAATTTTAGCTTCCAAAAAGAAATTTTTGAATATCATTTTTTCAAAACATAATGGCTTTTTTCACAACAATTTTTTACTCTCTATTCAGAAACTAATAATCAACTAATCAATTTCTCAGTTTTTTATTTATAGAAAAAATCAATTTATATATAAAAAAATTTAAAACACAAAAAATACTATTGTAAAACACAGCAACACACATTCTTTATACACTTAAAATTTTTTATTTTATTCAATTCTTCAATTTCTTTAAATTATTTGAATTCTTAAAATTCTTTTATGTTCTTTAATTTTGGTAAATTCTTAAACAAAATTTAATTACTTAACTGTATTGACTTCTTCCTATTTTAATAGGAAGAATAAAAAAAATAAAATAAAAAAAATAAAAAAAAAATAAAAAAAAATAAAAAAAATAAAAAATAAAAAGAAATTAACAAAACAAATTTTTCCATAATATTTTTTAGCAAAAGTAAAATAATAAATGATTTTTTAAATAATTTTTTGTATTAATATATTATATAATTATATTATATATTATTTAATATAAATATATTTATATATTTTAATATTAATATTCAATTAATATTTATGCAAAAATAATAAAATATTACGTTATCAATTTCAAAACGAAGTTTTTATCTACCGCATATACACAGTTAATGTCTAATGTCTTAGAAATTATCAGTTTATATAAACTATGATTATCAATATCATAATTGTAAACTGGTTCAAAACCATACTGAAATTTTTTGCTGGTTAGCTAAATTTCTTTTAATTTCTTGAAATTCATAATTATTTCATTTAATTATTATAAATTATTATTATTTGGAAATTAATAAATTATTATAAAAAGTAATAAATTATTATTATTTGGAACGAATGAAAACAATAAAATATTATATTTTGTCAATTACAAAATAAAGTTTTTTTTTTATCGCATATAGATAATTTCACCTAGAAAGTATCAGCTTATATAAACCATGATTATCAATATTATTTAAAGAATTCGATAACCTTACATTTTATAAACTAGTTTTTTATGCAAACGGAGTATATATAATCCCACAACATTCGTAAGTTTTTTACAATTTAAATTTCATTAGACAGATTGTTACCTGCTATTTATCACAATGTTTAAGTCGATTTGCTTCCTCGCAGCAATAATTACTGTTGCAAATGTAAGTAATTTTTTTTATCAGTTTGATGGTTATTTAAAAATTATCGTCTCAATATTTAGTGTTCATTATTTCCTGTTTTTTTTTTAATAATATCTTTTCCACAAAATTTTTCTTTTCTGCTATTAAGGCCATCTAAGACTTACCCGATGCCTACCTTACCGACATTTTTTTCTCTGCTACGCTACGTCTACATTTATTGAGATATAAAATTGAAAATTTCTAAAATTAAAGAAAATATGCTAAGGTACGTTTATCAGGTCTTAAATTTTTGTAAAAATAAAAAAAATTTTCTGAAAAAAAATTTTTTTTATGAATGTCAATATTTAGGACCAGATAAACGTACCTTAACGCTTTAGCTTCAATTTTAGAAATTTTCAATTTGATATCTCAATAAATGTAAACGTAGCGTAGCAGAGAAAAAATGTCGGTAAGGTAGGGATCCGGTAAGTCTTACATGGCCTTAATATTAAAACATCTGATTGTTGAAAACAATTATTTTTTTATATTTCTGAATAATTTCAATAATTAATTATCTTCTTAACGGGGAAATATTTATGTTTTCGGATTTTTAATCAATTTGGGTGGACTGAGGCTATAGAAAAAAAAAAGGGTTTTTAAGCCACCCTAGTTTTCATTCATTCGTTATTTAACCATTTTTATTTTTTTTTTCATTTTTTTTTATTTTTTTTTTATTTATTTTTTTTTTAATATTCTTTTTCTCTTTTTTTTCTTAGGCAGGGGAGTATGAAATTCTAGTTACCAAAGCTATAGCTCAAACAGAATCGTACTCTAAATATTACATTGATACGATAAAAGAGAGAGGACTAGTTGATACTTATACCTGGAAGAGAGATACTGGCGGGGAGAAATTGCCAGTTCATGTAAGGAAACTGGAAGATTAATACCATTAATAATCTTTCAATTAGAAAAATAATTGTTCTAATTGAATTGTTGTTAATTATTATTATTGTTAATATTTATTATATATTATTATATATTTATTATATATTATTATATATTTATTATATATTATACACCCAGAAAACAGTTTCTTTGAATCAAAGAAACATTTCTTTGATATACGGTCAAAAAAAAATTTATTTGAATTAAAAAAAGTTTTTTTGATTAAAATAAATTTTTTTTAATTTACAAAAAAAATATTTCTTTATCTTTTGAATTTTTTTGAATTTTTTTGCATTTTAAAAAAATTTGTTTGAATCAAAAAAATTTTTTTTAATTCAAAGAAACTGTTTTCTAGGTGATATATATATATATATATATATATATATATATATAAATAGTTTTTTTGGTATTATATTATTTATTATATATTATTATATATTTATTATATATTATTATTAATATATTATTATGTTCTAATAAAATTATTCTACAATTCTACGAACATTTCTAACAATACTAACGATAATTTTTTAAGGTGAAGTTTGTTACGTATCTATTCATTAATAAGGAAAAAAAGTTAAAGACAATAGAGCTCCCAGACTTATGTGGTTCGTATGATGACCAAGCCCAAAAAAACCTTCAAAATTTCGTACTAACTGTTCTTGGAAAGACTAGTAATTGTCCAATTGCTAAGGTGACTATCACTCCTTTTTCAATTTTCTTTATATAATATTTATACTAAATATTAATATTTATAGTATTTATGTTACAATAATTTTTTCTTATTTCTTCTAGAATACGAAAGTGGAAGTGAAAGATAATTATTCTTATTCATTCACCTCAGAGTCCGAATACTGTATGTTATTTTATTCGATTCTCAACTTGTTAGATAAAGGGGAACATGATATTTTGATATATAAATTTCACGGAAACGTGACGGGTAACAGCTGCAATGATTAATTATTTACCGAAATCTACAATTTTTTAACATTATCCAATACGTTTCATGAACGAGGATAGTAAATTAATACAGAAATAAAACAATCAATTTGAATTTTCATTTCTTTATTGAAAAATTCCCTGAAGACTCTAAATTAGAAATATATCTATCCGTATCTGTATTGAGAAATATTTATTTCAAGAATTTCTGTAATTTGTGGAATTTTAAGTAATTTGAGAAAATTATAAGAGATTTTTAGGAATTTTACAAAATCTCACTGGATTTTGAGATATTTTAATAGATTTAATGAGATTTCATGGAATCTTGAAAAATGTTAAGGAATTTAAAAGGGCTTTACGAAATTTAATGAGATTTTAGAAATATTAAGTGATTTCACGGTATTTAGAGGAATTTTATGAAATTTTGAAGGATTTTACGAAATTGCCTGAAATTTTAAGTAATTTTCACAGATTTTAAGGGATTTATATGAGATTTCATTGGATTTTCATTAATTTAAAGGGATTTCATAAGATTTCATGGGATTTTTTCATTTTAAAGGTTATAACGATAGTTTGTGGAATTTTATGGAATTTTATGAAACGTCAAGGAACATCAAGTAGTATTAAATTATTTTACGAAATTTAAAGGAATTTCACCAGATGTTGAAGAATTTTAAGGGTATTTTAAGATATTTTATGGGATATTAAGTAATTTTAAAGAGTTTTAAAGAATATCAAGGGATTTTACGGAATTTCATGGAATTTTAAATACTTGTAAGATATTTTAGGGGATATTAAATTATTTTAAGGACTTTCAAGGGATTTTACGAGATTTCATTGAATTTTGACTAATTTTGCTTCCTCATAGAGGAAGCTTTGTGGTGGTGACAAAATCCAGTTTCCTAAAAAAGGTTTTTATCAACATATTTTAATGTCAATATATCTAACATGATGTCCTGAAAAATTGCCCGGATGTGTGTGTGTGTGTGTGTGTGTGTGTGTGTGTGTGTGTGTGTGTGTGTGTGTGTGTGTGTTGATGTATGTCACGATCCAGCAATTTCTTGAAAACGTATAGAGATAAATTGATGAAGTTTTGCATAGTTATTTTATTATACACCTAGTTGAATTTCTTAAAATGGTTTAACAAAATATTTAATTTTACAAATTTTACGTACTTTTATAATTTTCTTAAAATTCATTTTTTCACTATAACTTCTCAAATAATCAAAATTCAAAGATGATGTAACGAAAACGTAGATTCCTTGTGTCGAAACGAATCGATTGACCTATATTATTAATGCATTTCATTAAAAAATAACAAAGTTATGGTTAATTGTATGTTCAAAAATGAATTTTTCTACTATAACTTTTCAAATAATCAAAATTTTGACTTGACGTGAGGAAAATAAATGTTCCTTGCATCGAGACGAATCGATTGGTCTATAATATTATTCCATTTCATTGAAAAATTACAAAGTTATGGTTTTATTTAATTTTAAAAAATTAGTTTTTCAACTATAACTTTTCTAATATTCAAAATTCGAAGCTGACCTAAGCAAAATAAAAATTCCTTGCATCGAGACGAATCGATTGACCTATAAGATTAATTTATTTCATTCAAAAATAAGAAAGTTGGGTTTTATTGTAATTTTCGAAAATGAATTTTTCGAATATAACTTCTCAAATAATCAAAATTTAATGTTGATGTAAAGAATACTTAATGCTTCCTCTATGAGGAAGCAAATCATATTTGCTTACAGGAAGCAAAGTGCTCATTGAGTGAGCACAAAAGTTGATACAACTTTACAGCTATTTAAGAATTTTAAAGAATATCAAGGGATTTTACGATATTTGATGGGATATTAAGTAATTTAAAGGATTTTGAAGGGACTCAAGGGACTTTAGGAAATTTCAATTGACTTTCAGGAATTTTAAAAGTTTTAAAGAGATTTCATAGTATTTTGGGTAATTTTAAGTAATTTTAAGGGATATTACGATAGGTTGTGGAATTTTAAAGGATATCAAGTAATTTTATGAAATTTAAAGGACTTTAACCAGATTTTAAACGATGTTAAAGGGATTTTAAGATATTGTACAGGATATTAAGTAATTTTAAAGACTTTTAAGGGATTCGAGGGATTTTACGGAATTTCATGGAATTTTAAGTACTTTTAAGATATTTTAACATATTTTATGAGATATTAAGTTATTTTTTAAGGACTTTCAAGCGACTTTACGAGATTTCATTGGATTGTGAGGAATTTTAATAGATTTCATGAAATCTCATGGAATTTTAATTAATTTTCAGGGATTTTACGATATTTTATTGGATATTTTTTTCGGTGATTTAATATTTTATGGACTTACCAGATTTCAAGTGATTTACGAGATTTCATTTGATTTTTAGGAATTTCAGGAGATTTCGTGAGATTTAATGTGATTTTAAGTAACTTTGTGGGATTTGAAGATATTTCTTCAAATTACATTTATTTTCAGAAAATTTAAGAGATTTGTTGAGATTTGAACTTTCAAGTTTTTTTAAGTATTTAACGAGATATTTAAGGGATATAACAAAAGATTGTCGAATTTTATGGAATATCAAGGAATATGAAGTGAATTTATAAAATTTAAGGGAATTTCACCAGATTCTGAATTTTAATGGATTTCATGACATTTCATGGGATGTTAATTAATTTTAAGGGATTTTACGATATTTTATGGGATATTAAGTAATTTAAAGGATTTTGAAGGGACTCAAGGGACTGTACGAAATTTCAGTTGATGTTCAGGAATTTTAAGAGTTTTAATGAGATTTCATAGTATTTTGAGTAATTTTAAGTAATTTTAATGAATATAACGATAGATTCTGGAATTTTAAAGAATATCAAGTAATTTTACGAAAAAAGGACTTTAACCAGATTTTAAAGGATGTTAAGGGATTTTAAGATATTTTACAGGATATTAAGTAATTTAAAATATTTTTAGGGAATTCGAGGGATTTTACGGAATTTCATGGAATTTTAAGTACTTGTAAGATATTTTAACATATTTTATGAGATATTAAGTTATTTTTTAAGGAATCAAGAATTTTAATGGAATTCATGACATTTCAGGGGTTTTAAATAATTTTAAAGGATCTTACGAGATTTTATAGGATATTAAGTAATTTTAAGGATTTTGAAGGATATTAAATATATTTTAAAGAATTTTACGAATCTTATGAAAATTTCTGTAATTAGTCAAGGAATTACAAGTTTCTATATTTCAAAAATTATAAATTTCTCAATTATTTTGTTTACTAGCAAAAGGTATGCAAAAACGCGAAATTAATTAATTAATCATAATTGCTAGTTACTAAAAAAAAAGAAAGGAGGAAAGGTTCAGAAGAAAAATATAGAAGCGATCAAGTTCACTGGCTGAGGCATTTATTTTATACATATATACTTATTTATTTATTTCAGTATCTCAGTTTTTTTTATTTTGATCTGGCCACTTCTCGGTAGACATTGTCAGATTATACATAAGCTACCGTCATATCCACAAGAAATTCCACAATAACATTATGATAATTCCGTATATCTCCATAGTTTATTTTGTATTACATTTGATAATGGTACGGTTGAATATACCATCTCTTTTTAATTAGCTTTCATAATAGTAAAATATACACATAATTCATATATTTATCATAATGTATATTATCATCTTACTGATATATAATATATCGATTGAAATATTAACAATTGCAGGCTAGCCACTAATAATTTCCATATTTCTTCCGGGACCCTTTATTTTACAGATACTTTCTGGAATCATGTACGAAATAAAAAAAGGAGGACGTAGATTGCACGCCGATCGCTACGAGGATCAGCCAAGCAAAATTAAAAACTAATCATTCGTCATTTTATGTATCATTAAAGTATACAACATTATACAATATTATTAACTTCAGTCTGCCTCATCAGAGTAGTTATAACACCAAGTCCTTTTCGTCGACTAAGCACAATTAAGTCAACTCCTCGAATCGATAAACGAGGCGACAGTGTTTCGTTTTTGTTCGCAATTTTTTATTTTTTATATATTTATATATATATAACTAAAATATATATGTAAATGTATGTATATTAATTTAAGGCCATGTGAGACTTACCCGATCCCTACCTTACCGACATTTTTTCTCTGCAACCTTACTTGTACTTTTATTGAAATATCAAATTGAAAATTTCTAAAATTAAAGAAAATATGCTGAGGTATGTTTATCTGGTCTTAAATTTTTGTAAAAAAAATTTTTTCGAAAAAAATTTTTTTTTATAAATGTTAATATAAAATAAATGTTAATATTTAGGATTAGATAAACGTACATTAATGCTTTAGCTTCAATTATGGAAATTTTCAATTTGATATGTCAATAAATGTAGAAGTATCGTGGCAGAGAAAAAGTGTCGGTAAGGTAGGGATCGGGTTAGTCTTACATGGCCTTAATCGTTCAAATCACTAAAATCAGTTGTACACATCATAAAACGCAACTGGCAAAGGTTTAACGCGCATCCGTGCTTTGTATTTTAATATATTTAATCAGTAGTGTAACGATAAACACGGTAATTGATTTAACTTAGTTTTAGAACATCGACATTATAGTATACGTATGTACGATATAATAATTAGATGATTTCACTAATCGTAATTTCGCTCGTGAACACACACCACATAACATAGCACATCGTATTTTATACATTGTACGAGATTTGCAGATGAAGTGATTCAAAGAAAAGATTTTTCTTTTTTTTTTGTTGAAAAATGATAGAACTCACTTTTAAATAAAATTGAATTATTAAGGCTATGTAAGACTTGCCCGATCCCTACCTTACCAACATTTTTTTCTCTGTAACGCTGCGTCTACATTTATTGAGATATCAGATTGAAAATTTCTAAAATTGAAGCTAAAGCATTAACATACGTTTATCTGGTCCTAAATTTTGATATTTATAAAAAAAAAAATTTTCATTTTTTTTATTTTTACAAAAATTGAAGACAAGATAAACATATCTAAGCATATTTTCTTTAATTTTAGAAATTTTCAATTTGATAACTCAATAAATGTAGACGTAACGTTGCAGAAATAAAAATGTCGGTAAGGTAGGGATCTGGAAGTCTTACATGGCCTTAATATAATAATAAAATAATAGGCTGAATCCATTTCAAGTCAGGCAGGTTCTACACTTGACGCAGAATCTCTCGAGGACAAAATAAGTTTTTTTAGAGGAAATTAGGAAAAAAGTATTTTTAAGATTTGTGAAAAAATTTTTCTACGAACTTATGGGTATCGAAATTAAATATCCTTTAAATTTTCTGTAAATCTTTCAAAAGCTCTAGAATTTCACTCAAAAGTTATTTAAAATCGTTTTTGAGTCATTAAGGCCATGTATTACTTATCCGATCCCTACATTACCGACATTTTTTCTTTGCAACATTATTTCTAAATTTATTGAGATGACAAATTGAAAATTTCGATAATTAAAGTTAAAGCATTAAAGTTTATCTATTTCATTTAAGTTTATCTACTCCTAAATATTTATATTTATAAAAACATTATTTAGCATTTTTTTTTATTTTAATAAAAATTTAGAAGTACCGATAATGTCGATAATGTAGGGATGTTGATAATGTAGGGATCGGATACGTTATAAGTGGCCTTAATGCGATGTATTAGTCATTCGATTCCTATCTTACCGGCTTCCATTTTTTCACACACATTGCTTAAAAACAAATAAAGAAAATGCATTTTATGATCAGTAGGTAAACGTTCCTTATGGTTTTTTTACGTTTATCTGTTATGACAATTCAACTTTAATTACTAGTTTTTTAATGTGGCACCTGAAAAACTGAAATACGGAAACAAGCTCCAAGTCACGTGACTTATATGACTTTAAGGGTGTTTGAGCCAAATTTTAATATAAAAATTCACAAATATTAAGACCAAGTAAGACTTATACTTTGCCTACTTTAGCGACATTTTGTCTCTGCAACGCTACGTCTACATTTATTGAGATATCAAATTGAAAATTTCTATAATTGAAGCTAGAGTCTTAAGGTACGTTTATCTGGTTTTAAATATTGACAATTATAAAAAAAAATTTTTTCAAAAATTTTTTTTTTATTTTTACAAAAATTTAAGACCAGATAAACATACCTTAGTATAGTTCCTTTAATTTTAGAAATTTTCAATTTGATATCTCAAAAAATGTAGACGTAGTGTTGTAGAGAAAAAAATGTCGGTAAGGTAGGGATCGGGTAAATCTTACATGGCCTTAAAATAAAATAATATAAAAAAAACAAGTGAAAAATGTTGAGTTTCCATTCGCTCCTTACGAATTAGGCGATTGTAAATTGTCGATATAAATCGCCTAATTTCCTCTAAAAGAACAACATATTTTATTTTCGAAAAATTTTGCGACTTCAAGGGTAGAACCTACCTGATTTGAAATTTGGTCAATAATTGAAAATAATAATTGAAAATAATAACTGAAAATAAAAATTGAAAATAGTAATTGAAAATAATAATTAAAAATAAAAATTGAAAATAAAAATTGACAATAAAAAAATGCATATATCGTATAGTGTGAAAAATACGTTAGATGATTGTATACAACCAGAGAAAACATTTATGTTATTACGACATGTAGATCACTTTTTCAAAAAGCAGTTCTCTTTGAAAATAAATAGTCTTCACATTATATTACAAAATTGTATTGCACTTTCAAGATATTTATCTATTTCTAGCTTTTGTTTTTACACAATAAACTTTTCTCTCGTCGCACTCTGTTTTATATCTTACAATGTAGTTTGTATAGTAATTTTAATTTTACTTCAGTTAATTAAATTCTTACATCAGTTAATTAATTTTTTTATCAATTAATTTTATTAGTTCACAACAAAAACGACTGCCGCCTCCTGTCGAGTCATGGTAATTTTTCAAAGAAAGACCGCAAATCAATTTGTTAAATATTCAAAAATTTCAAAATTGACCTGATTAACAATTTATCAGTGATTTTTCATATTTTCAAGAGTTACTCTGATTTGCGGTTTGATTCATCGACTTGAGGTGTGCCATTGTATAACTATAGCCTATACCGAATCTACAGATAGTAATACGCACTTAAGGCCATGTAAGACTTATCCGATCCCTACCTTACCGACATTTTTTCTCTGCAACGCTACGTCTACATTTATTGAAATATCAAATTGAAAATTTCTAAAATTAAAGCTAAAACATTAAGGTACGTTTATCTGGTCCTAAATATTGACATTTATAAAAAAAAAATTTTTATTTTTTTCATTTTTACAAAAATTTAAGACCAGATAAACATACCTTAGCATATTTTCTTTAATTTTAGAAATTTTCAATTTGATATCTCAATAAATGTAGACGTAGCGTTGCAGAGAAAAAATGTCGGTAAAGTAGGGATCCGGTAAGTCTTACATGGCCTTAAAATAAAATAATATAAAAAACAAGAGAAAAATGTTGAGTTTCCATTCGTCCCTTACGAATTAGGTGATTGTAAATTGTCGAATAAATTGCAAATTATTCCACTCTCTAATTTAACGAATTGTTACTGGTTATTTTATATATATATTTTTTTTTTTATTTTGTTTATTTTTTTTTGATTGATAATTTTGTCACACTAGAAAAAAGTGGAAAAATTTGTAATTCTGGATATAATTAATGAATACAATACAAAATATAGGCTCGAGAGTTCTCTCTGCTTTTAGCATATATAATAGGTTAAAATGGAATATCGTTAGAACAATAAATTTTCAATAAAACAATAAATTCGAATGTAATTGAAAAAGGTAGATAAGACACCAATCTCTGTCCAAATTAAGGGTCGCCTATATATATATTTATTCATTTATATAATAATATATTTTAACTCGTTTTAATCTTTAGATCTTTTAGTAGTGTGTTTACCTATCAAAGTCAGGATTAGATTGACATGTAAATCCTTGAAGTATTATAAATTTAATTGATTGTATCATTGTACACCTGTAGACAATGGCTTTTAAGGCCATGTAAGACTTACCCGATCCCTACCTTACCGACATTTTTTCTCTGCAACCTTACTTGTACATTTATTGAAATATAAAATTGAAAATTTCTAAAATTAAAGAAAATATGCTAAGGTATGTTTATCAGGTCTTAATTTTTATAAAAATAAAAAAATAAAAAAATAAAAAATTTTTTTAATGTCAATATTTAGGACCAGATAAACGTACCTTAATGCTTTAGCTTCAATTTTAGAAATTTTCAATTTAATATTTCAATAAATGTAGACGTAGCGTTGCAGATCAAAAAATGTCGGTAAGGTAGGGATCGGATAAGTCTTACATGGCCTTAACGAAGTAACTTTCTCGAGAAAAATGTCAAAGAGGATTTGACAACCCGAAGGTGATAAAAACTCTTGGAAATTTGAATCGAATTTTTTTTAATGAGCAGTCTTAAGTAGGAGAAGGAAACCACGTTGGGCCAATTTTCAAAAAAGTGCGATTACTCTTCTGACCGAATTATTTTTTTTTTATTAATTATATCTGCGTGCAGGAGTCTTAATTACGAAGAATACGAATGGAAACATGGATTCAATTATTCATATACACCGCACACGTAGACTCTTTATTTAAACACACTGAGATAAGAGCGAAAATTAATCAGAGGGGTCGAAGAAAGAACAAAGAGGGCCAAATTATAAATCCACCATTTTTTTTCGGAGAATTATTTTTCAATCTGAGAAATTTAAATTTTCAAAGTCTAAATTAGAAAAATCTAAAATAGTCAAATCTAGTATAGTCAAATCTAAAATAGTCAAATCTAAAATAGTCAAATTTAATATAGTCAAATCTATAATATAGAAAAATGTCTCCTCCTCTAGTCTTGTATTTCCCATCCCTCTTTCTTTCTTTCTTCTACGTCGACAACTCCTGCAAAATCCAGGTAAATTTTTTAAAGATTGTCTTCAATATCGATTCCTTGACGAATAAAATCCCATGAGCGATTTTTCAGCGTCAAACGAATTTTCGTGCATAGACCTTCGTTGTTGCGTACTTCTGAATTGCCAATGGGAAGTTAAAACGTGATGAGATAATTAATTTGTGATATAAATGCTCCATGATTTTTTTTTATTTTCTTCAGGGTTGCAAATAATTAATTACATCTGTAGTTACATTACTGTAGTAATTGTAAATTACATAGAAAAATTATAATAATACTGAAAATAATTAATAATTACGCAAGAAAATTGTAATTAATGTAATTTATTTCGTAATTAATTTTGAATTAATTTTGAATAAATTTGAAATTAATTAATTAATTTGAATTAATTTTGAATTAATTTAAATTTAATTAATTAATTTGAATTAATTTTGAATTTAATTTCCATTTTTCTTTTGTAATTATAAAAAAACATTTTTTTACATTAAAAAAAAATATTTAAAAAAATTAAAATAAAAAATTTAAATAAAAATAAAATAAAAGAAAATTAAAAATTAAAAATAATTAAAATTTAAAAAAATTAAAATTAAAATTAAAAAAAAATTTTTAAATGATTAAAATTACAAGAAAATTTCAATTGTACTGTAATTAATTTAAAAATAATTTTGAATTAATTTGAATTAATTAATTAATTAGAATTAATTTTGAATTATTTTGTAATTAATTTTGAATTTAATTTCCATTTTTCTTTTGTAATTATTAATTATTCCGAGGATAATTACAACTTCTTTTATGTAATTAGTAATTGAAAATGGATAATTCATCATTTTTTCAACCCTGATTTTCGTGCATTTTTTCGTGATAAGTAAAAGAAAAGAAGAAAAGCGATATCAAATGTGTAACAACGATGTGCATTCGCCAATTATGCACACTTTGGTAGCGTGCTTTTTATTAGTTTGAAGCTCTCGTTAAAATTAACAATAAAAACGGTGAAAATTCCAGGGAAAATGTAAAAGTTGAAAAATTTTCATGGAAAATGTCTTCCCTGTCCGCAACGGATTTTTCGTGAAATTTCATGAAATTTATGAAAGAAGATCGAGTAGGCTAAAAGAAATAATTAAAGAAATAATTAACTTCAGATAATTCAACTAAATTAAAATTTAATTTAATTTTTAATTAAATCAAAATTAATTAATTGATTAACATTTAATTAATTAAAAATAAAGAAATAAATAAAAAATAAATTTAAAACTAAATAAAAAAAATTTTTTTTAATTTAAACTTAAAAAATTTTTTTTTTTATTAAAAAATTAAAAATTAAAATAAAAATTTGTATTTTTTAAATTAAAATAAATAAATTAAATAAAATAATTAATTAAAAATTTTTGAATATATATCTGATTTAAAAATATTTTTTTAATTTTTGCGGATTGGAGATTAGCAAATTGAAGGTGATATTGTTTAAGTACGAAGAGATTTTATGGATAACTTGATGATCGTTGATGAAATGTGTGAAAATGGTGTAAAGGACATATGTATTGTCGCATGTTTTAATTAGGGCGTGTATGCACATTAAGTACCTACACTCGTGTCAGTCTGTATAATCAGTCAAAAGGTGTCCCAGATAAAAATATATTTGTAGATTATATATGAAAAAAGGAATATAATATTCCACATAAACAAAAAAAAATTCATACTTGGATGAATTTTTTGCATTAATATAATGTGAATAAAGTATTTTAATGCATAATATTACGTATATCAGTATTTTTACCTGGGGTGCCACTCAATCAAAAATTCAATCTGGATTTAGATTTGATCCGTTAATTTTTTTTTGTGATGGAGATGGCAGTCTGCTAGACTATAATAACAAGCTAACTCAATAACAGTTTTTATGGTAAAATACATATTTAACAATACGATTTAGGATCGTTTACATATGAATGCGCTTTCAAATAAATAAATTAATAAATAATAATAATAATAATAATAATAATAATATATAAATAATATAATAATAATAAAATTCCCGTAATTTTTGTTTAAAATTTATTTCCAAACTTCTCTTAAAATTTATGAACAAAAGTTCAAAAATAAAATAAAATAAAATAAAATTTGAACGAAAATTTTGAAAAAAAATTTTAAACAAGAATTTCTGGAATTTTTTAAATTTCAATATTATTATTTCTTTTGAAACTTTTCTATTTTGTAAATTTTTATTTTTCCCAATAATTTAACGCGATTCCGTGAAATGATATAATTTTTCCCTAAATCTAAAATAAAATTGTCAAATAAAACTCCGTTTTAAAATCTATCAAAGAATATATAAAAAGTCATAAGGGAGATACAAAGTCGATAATAAACGTCAGTGTGTAAGTTGGAAGGTGGAAAATGGAAACTATATATTCAAGGTCAAAGTGGGTGAAACACGAGATACGAGAATGTTGCGAAAACTGTATAGCCACAATGGGGTCGAAACTTTAGCGCATTGTTCGGGACCAATCGAGGTGACAGGTACTTTATGCTCGTTTAACCATTAACTCTAATGTTACTGATTGTTCTACATCCTTGGAAAATGAAAGTGAACCCACGTAGCATCATTTATAGGGTAAAATTAAATTATTTAGATATTATAATATTGTATATAATATTATAGTATTATAATATTATTATTATATAATAATTATATAATTATATTATATTATAATATTATATATTAATATATTAATTGTAATATATATAATTAATATATAATGTATAATACTATAATAATATTATAATACTTTAATAATAATTTAATAATTATAATATGATATTATATTATAATATATTATATATATTATATTATTATATTATTATATTATATATATATTATAATATTATATATTATATATACTATAGGGTAAAATTTATAGGATAAACTGGCAATAGATACAAGAATTAGTGTAGGGAGATAGCTATAATTAAAGGACTATCTTTTCTTCAACAGTTGGCCAATCGCCAAGTACTAATTTCAGATTGAGAGAAATTCCAAGTTATTTTGGTAACGATAACGCGTGGGTGTTAACGGTCTACTTTGAACTCGAAAATCCTTTGGGATTTTGAATTTAGATGCATAATTTCCTTGGAAGGTGTGAACCAAAATTAAAAATATTTGATCAAAGAAAAAATTTCTTGGAATTAAAAAAAGTTGTTTTGATTCAAACAAGTTTTCATTGGGCTAAAGGTTCAGACATCTACTCAGACGAATTTTTTTTTTTAATCAAAGATTTCTCATTGACAATTAAAAATATTATTTCAAATATTATTAATTATTATATATATTATATATTATATATTATATATTATATATTATATATTATATATTATATATTATATA
>CAJFCO010018479.1:104840-120285 GCA_904066015.1 Synergus gifuensis
TATATTATATTATATATATAATATAATATATTATTATACGAAAGTAGTATAAATATTTTAAAAATACATCTTTTTTTAGGGATTCAATAAAATCTATAAATATTTCATAAATTGAGCAATGATAATATATAATAAATTAAACAATAAAATTGTAGTTGAGTATTTTGAAAAAAAATGTTGAAAATTTTGTGCAGGAAGAAGCGTTGAAAAGCTAGAACGAGAAGCCTTGGTATCGTGGAACACTTCCTCAGTCGCTCGATTATTTATCGAGATATTTTCATAAATTTATCATTTATTTTCATAATTTTTCATTTTTATGGATAAATCTAGAAATCTCGGCTACGACAGTCACGGGAGGCTCAGGATGAACTGAATATAAAATTCAGCCATCGCCCGCACTGAATCACCAGAGATTCATCATTTACATGCGATTAAAAAGTAATTTGGAAAAAGGGCTCAAAAGACTGATGGATATTTTCTCACGATCCAGCCTCCTAGGCCACTCATTCCAACTTGTCGAGCGCACCAACTTCCATTTTTCTCGATGTCACCATCGATCTTCTTTTCTGAGACTTGGGAAACAAGCTTAGATTCTCCTCTCGTCTGGAGATATACTTTTTCTATTCGTCTGAAACACAGTCACTTAAAATCAAATTTTTCAAATTAAATTCAATCCTCGAGTTAAAATTTTCAAGTTAAAAAAATTTTTTAAATTAAAAAATTTATAAAAATTTATATTTATGGAAATTTCTCTCTTTCTTTTTCAAAAATTAATAACCTTGGCGAAAGTCGCGAATTGGGAATTCATTCCGAACCAATACGAATTAATCTGGAATTTGTAGATGAGCTAAAAAGTTATATTATGATTTAATTAGAAGGAGGTTTTTAATCTGAATCTATTTGATGCTGATTAAAAATTAATGCGAACTTTTAATTCGAATGAATCCGGTTAATCCGAATCAATGCGAATGAATTCGGTTAACCCGCATTAATCAGAAATAATTCAATTATTATTTCAATCCGAATTATTCCAGTTAATCCGAATCAATTCGAATTTTCAATTCGCATGAATCCTGTTAATCCGAATTTTCAATTCGAATGAATCCGGTGAATTCGAATTAATTAGAATTCATCCGACACTTCAATTCCAATGAATCTCGTCAATTCGCATTAATCACAAATAATTCGAACTTTCAATCCGAATCAATCCGAAATTTCAATTCGAATGAATCCGGTCAATCCGAATCTTCAATTCGAATGAATCCGGTTAATTCGAATTAATTAGAATTCATCCAACACTTTAATTTGAATGAATCCCGTCAATCCGCATTAATCAGAAATAATTAGAACTTTCAATCCGAATCAATCCGAATTTTCAATTCGAATGAATCCGGTCAATCCGAATCAATTCGAATTTTTAATTCGCGTGAATCCGATTAATTCGAATTCATGAGAATCTTTAATCCGAATTAATTCGGTTAATCCGCATTAAACAGAAATAATTCAAACGTCAATTCGAGTTATTCCAGTTAATCCGAATCAATCCGCACTTCCAATTCAATTGATTCCAGTCAATCCGAATGTATCCGATTAATTCGAATTAATCAGAAATAATTCGAACCCTCAATTTGATTGAATCTTGTCAATCCGAAATTTTAATCCGAATGAATCCGATCGATTTAAATTAACCAAAATTCATCTGAACTTTCAATCCGAATTAATCCTGTCAAACCGAATTTTCAATTCAAATGAATCCGGTCAATTCGAATTAATTAGAATTCATCTGACACTTCAATTCGAATGAATCCTGTCAATCCGCATTAATAAGAAATAATTCGAACCTTAAATTCGAATTATTCCAGTTAATCCGAATCAATCCGAATTTTCAATACGAATGAAACCGGTCAGTCCGAATTAATCAGAAATCATCCGAACCGCATGAATCCGTTAATCCGCATCATTCAGGATTCATCCCAACTTTTAATCCAAATGTTTCCATTCAATCCGAATGAATCCGTTTAATTCTTATTAATCAGAATTCACCTGAAATTTCAATCCAAATGAATTCCGTCAATTCGTATTAATTAGAAATGATTCAAATTTGCAATCTGAATTATTCCAGTTAAACCAAATTAATCGGAATTTTCAATTCGAATGAATCTGGTTAATTCGAATTAATCAGAATTCATCTGAACCTTTAATCTGAACGAATCTCGTCAATCCGAACTTTCAATCCGAATGAATCCCGTTAATCCGAACTTTCAATCTGAATAAATCCGCATTAATCAGAAATAATTCAAACTTTCAATCCGAATTATTCAAGTTAATCCGAATCAATCCGAATTTTCAATTCGATTGAATCCGGTTAATTCGAATTAATCAGAATTCATCCGAACGAATCCCGTCAATCCGAATTTTCAATCTTAACAAATCCTGTTAATCCGCATTAATCAGAAATAATTCAAACTTCCAATCAAAATCACTCCAGTTAAACCGAATCAATCCGAATTTCCAATTTTATTGAATCCGGTCAATCCGCATTAATCAGAATTAATTCGAAATTTCAATCCGAATGATTCCGGTCAATCCGAATTAATCCGAATAATTCTAAAAAAATTCTGATTCAATCCGATTCCCCGGATTCAGCTAAAAATTCCGGAAAGATCCGAAAAGCTTCTGAATAAACAATCCGAAACTTTCGCCAGGGAAGATAATGATTGGAATAAAGTGATTTGTGTGAAGTGTGATTTATTTGCAGTAAATTTTCGAATAAAATGAAAACGACTTTAACACAGTTGTGGAAAGAATAATATTTTTCGTGTGTGCAAATAGTGGCTTTTATACAGGAATGTTCTAACTTTTTTATAGCAGTTATAACACTTGGAAAAGATATTGCCACGTCGATCAGAAACAGGTCTTTTAAGATCTCGTATATTTTATGATTTTTCTGACAGTTACTTTGAAAAGTTTAATTTTATTGAGATATTCGGTTCAGGCTTTAAATTTAATTACGTTTTTAAAGAATTAATAAAATATCATAAAATTAATTAAATATTAAATTAATTAAATTAAATTAAAATTAAATTTAAATTAAAATTAAATTTAAATTAAAATTAAATTTAAATTTAATTTAAATTAAATTAAAATTAAATTAAAATTAAATTTAAATTAAATTTAAATTAAATTAAAATTAAATTTAAATTAAATTTAAATTAAATTTAAATTAAAATTTAATTTTAAAAAAATAATTATAAAGAAATTAATTAAATTTTAAAATTTAATTTAAATTAAATTAAATTTTGATTAATTAAATTTAAAAAATGATATAAAATTAATAAAATTAATAAAATGTCAAATTCAATGGTTCCACTTTCTAAGAAAACATGAAATATCTTAGAGAGTAAAATAAATGCTTTTAGAAATAAAAAAATGTGTGGAGGATAGTAATATTATTCGTATGATGTGTTTTGCAAGATTCCATGTCTTTTATGGGCACATAAAAGTATGCAACCCTCGAAATGTTTTGACAGAGGATGTCGTCGTTTATACCCCATAAAAATTTCGTTTTAATTAATTTTTTTTTAAATTAAATTTTTTTTAATTACAGTAATTTTCAAACGATTTAAAAAAATTAGAAGAAATTCTAAAAGACTTCAAAGAGACTTTCAACGAGACTTCAAGTGCTTTGAAAATTTCTAGAAAACATTTTTTAAAGGCATGTGATAATTATCATAAGAGCAAATTTAGTCTCGCCAACTTTACGCTTCAAATAATAAATATTATTTGCTAAAACTAGGCCATTTACCTCCGTTTCAAACAGACGTAGGTAACTGCCCTAGTTTTAGAAGAAAATAATTATTACTGCAAGTTAATTATTACTTCTAAGTTACGAAATTAAATTACGTCTTTGGTAGAGTATTTTACACGCCCTTGACATCTTTCGAAATCTCTTGAAATGTGTTAAAATTTCTTGAAATGATTACAAGTCTGAAATCTTAAAATCTACTTACAAAGTTTTTAATTTGAATTGTAGAATTAAGAGAATTAAATAATTATAGAAAAATTATTCTATAAATCGAATATAATTCAATTGAATAAATGATTAAGTAATTAATTTTTAAATAAAAACTGAAAAAATAAAAATAGGTGACAACTTGCGATGACTGAATATATTTCAATTTCTAGAAGATATATTATTTTAGCATAAATGTGAGAGAAGATTTTATTCTAAAAAAGATTCTGTACTTTTCACTTGACAAGGAATGAAGTTTGCTTTGTTGAACCAACGTTCTTTTTTAAATTGGAAATGCACTTGATTTGCTTCCCTTTGTAGGACGAAAAAGAAAGAGAGAATTTATATTGATTTATTGTGCCTGAGTGGAAACGTAAGAATACGAGAATTTATATTTTGACCGGGAAATATGATATGGCGACCGGATCTATTCTACATAGACGTATAATAGTAATATATTCAACATATTCAATATATATCCATAATTGGTATATATACACATAATAAATTTATATAGACCTATCGATTAATGTTCCTTATATTTTATCCATTAATTTTAGACACACAGCCGTAAATTGTAACATCAATTAATTATTCAATCACTTATTTCGTGCATTATAGAATTATTATAAATACTCGTATTTATTACACATAATAGCAAGACTACGAAGCTGCTTATACGATTATAATTTCTATTTTTTATCTTAATAGGTCGCCATAAGCAACATTTGGGTGACATCGAGAAAATATATTTTTTTCACTTCAAAAATTCAGTTTTCTTTGAAGGGAAATTAAAAATAAATTAAATTAAATTATGAATCAATTAAAAGCTACCCGGATAGAAGTTGCCCAATTTTTTACCCTATTGTAAGCAGGGTGCTATTAGGGCCCTAATAGAGCTGCCCTATTCAAAATTGGGGATTGCTAGATAGCTCTGCAATTTAGGCACTAATAGGGGCCTAATATGGTCCTAATTAGTTTCGCGAAAATTCTTAAGGTAGTAATTTTGAAAACAATTTTGAAAAATCAACTTACATAAATAAATTTATAAATACATAAATTCTTATATAATTTAATATAATGTAAACTTTTCAATTCGAATTCGTCGTTTATATTTACTTCTAAATTATGTTAGACTGACAATTCATAATATTAGAATTAGACTAGGAATTACAAATTTTTATATTTCAAAAATTAAAATCTCTGAATTATTTTGCATACTTTTGAAATTCCCTAATTTTTCCAATCCCACATTTTTTGGGAAAAATTATGCGATTTTAAAGGATTATAAAGTAATTTTAAGGAATTTGACTAAATATTTTATAGAATTTTAAGTAATTTTCAGAGATTTTACAATTTTTTATAAGATATTAAGTAATTTTAACGACTTAAGGGATTTCAAGGAATTTACGAGATTTCATTGGATTTTTAGGGATTTCAAGGGATTTCATGGTATTTTAAGTAATTTTATGGGATTTGATGATATTTTGGGATGTTATAAGTAATTTTAAGCATCTTTTGAGATATTAAGTAATTTGAAGAACATTTATTTCCAGAAATTTTAAAGAATGTGGTGAGATTATATTGGATTTTCAAGAATTTTAAAGAATTTAACGAAATTTCATGACATTTCCTGGGATTTTTAATAATTTAAAGGGATTCACGATATTTTATGGGATATTTAGTAATTTTAAGGACTTTTAAGGAATTCAAAGGATTTTACGATATTTCATTGAATTTTCAAAAATTTTTAAAGATTTAATCAGGTTTGATCAGATTTTATTGAGATTTTAGAAATATTAAGTGATTTCACTGTATTTTGAGAAATTTTATGAAATTCTAAAGGATTTTACGAAATTCCATGGAATTTTCAGTAATTTTCAGAGATTTTACAATATTTCATAGGATATTAAGTTATTTTAACGACTTAAAGGATTTCAAGGGATTTACGAGATTTCATTGGATTTTCAGGAATTTCAAGGGATTTCATAAGATTTTATGGGATTTTAAGTAATTTTATGGGATTTGATGATATTTTGGGAGATTCCAAGTAATTTTAAGCAACTTTAAGATACTCTCTGAGATATTATAATAAGTAATTTGAAGAACATTTTTTTCCAGAAATTTTAAAGGATTTGGTGAGATTATATTGGATTATTAAAAATTTTTAAGAATTTAACGAAATTTAATGGAATTTTGAGTAATTTTAAGTAATTTTAATGAATTTCACCAGATTTTGAAGGATGTTAAAGGGATTTTAAGATATTCTATGGGAATTTTACGAGATTTCATGGGATTGTCAGGAATTTTAATGGATTTCATGAAATTTCATAGGATTTTAAATAACTTTAAGGGATTTGTCCATATTTTATGGAATTTTAAGTAATTTTAAGGGATCTTACTATGTTATATGGGATATTAAGTAATTTTCAAGACTTTGAATGGATCCAATAGATTTTACAAAATTTCAGTGAATTTTCAGAAATTTTAAGAGATTTAATGAGACTTTATAATAACTTTGAGTAATTTTAAGTAATTTTAACAAAAAATATCAAGTATTTTTACGAAATTAAAAAGAATTTCACCAAATTTTGAAGGATAATAAAGGCATTTTAAGGAATTTTATAAAACTCACGAAGATTTCTGAAATTAGATAAAGAATTACAAGATTTTATATTTCAAAAATTAAAAAATAATAATATAAATAATATAAATAATGAATACTAACACATTAATATGGCTGCTCTCCTAAGGCCTGCTTAGACTATCTATCTAGCGCCCTAATAGATTATCGTGAAGAACTAATTAGGCTCTAGTTAGATTTCCTAACTATAGCCCTAATAGAACAACAAAAAAATTTGGGGCAAACTAATTAGAACCCGACTTGGGCCCTAGAACAATTTCTACCCAAGTAGTCAGTCTCTCTGGAATTCTACGTTCAATTTTAAGCTTTCTTGATCATTTTTTAATCCTCATTGACGATCATGTAGTTTTTTTTTCGTTTTTACGGAGAAACAGTTTTCACGTATACCGGGATTTATGTTGGAAGGTGGAGGCAATAATGAAAATCAACGACTCGAATGGGATGGGGAGCAAGTTCGAAAACTTTGTAAATCACCTCTTTTCACTGATATGTGCAGAAAAAGTTTCGTGGTATCAGTGAAAGTCGCATTTTTAAAAAAAGTACACTCGGATTCGCTGATTGAGCAAAAGTTTTTAGCTATTCATGGCAAAAGTTTGCCTATTAGAGCAAAGTCAGTCTACTCGAGAGAAAAGACGCAAAATACTCGATTTCTGTCCACGCCAGGAAACGTTTTGTTCTTCTCCCATTTTTTTTATCATTTTTACAATTAGAGATTCAAAAATATAGTTTTTGGATTCTCGTGAAAAATCTTTTGTTTTGTCTTTTTATATAAAGGCGCTCTACTCTTTTTTCCCTCTGTACATGTTCACATTTTCCGGCAAAAAAAAAAAATTAAAAAATATCGAGTGAGATGTTCCGAGGCGTTCCGACACTTTTTTCCCTCTCACGAGGAAAGCAACTTTTGTGCTATTGACGATTTAATATAAAAATGAATGTTTCTTGCAAATTTTTGGATAGATTTTTATAATTCGATGATCGAAAAGTGTCGGCGGGAGGAAAATGAAGGAGATGACGTTCTCGACGAATGTTTTCAAGGCTCGTTTTCGTTAAGAAACTCGAAAAAATAACGTACAATCCGTGCACTATATTCGAAAATTTTTCATTGCCTATGACCAACCCTTTTCAAAGAAAATGTTTTTCTGCTTTTTTTTTCAGTTGAAAAAATTTAATGTGGTTTTACCCAGAATTCTGTGGATTTTTGAATTAGTCGTAATTAAAATAGGGTTCTGACGAGGCCCTGGTTGGCATTTCCATTTTCGATAAAAATATTTTAACATTATTGAGCTTTTTTTTTATACAGTAGTAATATCAAATTAATACGAATTTATTGATACTGAAACAGGGCATTGAAGAGTTTTCCATGTTGAAACCAAACATCGGGTAAAAATAGGGAAATCTCAATATTTTTCACACTTGATTATTTATGAAAAAATAAGAGATAAAAAAAGGAAGAAAATAAGTAAATAAATATAAATATTTTAATTTTGAGGAATTTTAAGAGGTTTCAACGAATTTTAGAGATTTTTAATATTTTCGTGAAATTTTAAGGAATTCCAAAAGTTTTTTTAGGGGTTTTAAGGAATTTTTAATGTTTTCCTGGAATTTCGAGGAATTTTTTATGGAATTTTAAGAGATTTTTAATAATTTTTACTGATTTCAAGAGATTTTTCTTTTGTCAAATTTTAAGGGATTTTAAAAGGTTTGTAGGAGTTTTAAGGGGTTTCAAGGAATTTTTAATGTCCTCGAATTTCGAGGAATTTTAAGATATTTTAAAAGGTTTTTGAGAATTGCGAGGGATTTTATGGAATTTTAAGAGATTTCTAATAATTTTAACTGATTTGAACAGATTTTTCTTATCTTTACCATAAAAGCTGTTATGAAATTTTAAAGGATTTCACGGAATTTGATGAGATTTTTAAATACTTCTAACGGATTTTAAAGGATATAAAGGAAATAGAATTTCCAAAAGTTTCTAGGAAAGTTATCGTCAAATTTTTAGGGATTTCAAGAGATTTTTCTGATTTTTCAAAAATTTTGAATTTTTAAGTGTTTCATAGAATTTTTTAGGGATTTCTAACAATTTTATAAGATTTCTAATAATTTTAAGGATTTTTAAGAATTTTTCCCAAATAAGAGATAATAAAAGGAAAAAAAATGAATAAGTAAATAAATATAAATATTTTAAAATATTTTTCTTATAAAAATGTTATAAAAAAAATATATTGAAAAATTTAATAATTAGTATATTGTTTAAAAACACGGAAAAATGTATTTCTAGAAATTTTAAACAGGTTTTCATGAAAATTATTATTAAACCACATTTTATGATTGTTATTTTCATAATTTTTAATTACTAGAGATTTAAAGGATTGTAAAGATTACAACAGTTTTTAGTCATTTCAGTCAATTTCAAGAGGTTTAACAAATTTTAAAGAACACTAAAAAATTTTTTATTGATAAATTACTTCAAAATTTTCAAACTTTTTTGAATGTTTTGAAATTCATTAAAATCACTTGAAATCTTTAGAAATCCTTTGACATGTTTTAATAACTCTAAAATTTCTTATAAATTCTTTAATTTTTTCATATTCTTTTAAAATCCTTTGACATTTTTTAACTTCATTAAGAATCCCTTAAAATATTTAAAAATATTTTTAAATAATTGAAAGTCCTCAAAGTATTATAATTTTTTTCGGAATTCCTTAAAAACTTTTTAAAATCACTTGATATCTCTCGAAATCGTTTTAAACTTCCTATAAAACTTCTTAAAATCTCTTAAAATCCTTTAGGAAATCTTGATATCTTTGAAATTTTGTAAAATCTCTTGAAATATCTTTAAATTCCCTAAAATCATTTAAAATATTGTGAAAAGTCTTGGAAATCGTTGAAATATTGGAGGTTCTTTTACAATCCTTTAAAAATTGTCAATATCATTTAAAATCCATTTAAAAAATTAACAAAATGTGTAAATTAATTTAACATCTTGAAACTCCCCTGAATTTTTTAAACATTTTTTTAAATAGCTTGAAATCTATTTATATTGCTCTAAATTCTTATGAAATCCTTTAGGAAATCTTCATATCTTTGAAATCCTGGAAAATATAATTCTTTCAATTTCTCTAGAATCACTTCAAATCTCTTAAAATCCACTAATATTTCTTAAAGTCCTTTACGATATCTTATAATTTTAAAATATTGTGAAAGTTCTGGAAAATCCTTAAATTCTTTGGAAATCCTTTTAAATTCCCTAGAATCACTTAAAATTTTTTGAAATTTATTTAAACTCAAAATCTCTCAAAAAAAAACATAATGTTACCGAAATTTCAAGTTTCCGAATAAAAATAATATTATCGAAAATATTTATTAACGAAATAAGAAAATTATCGAAACTGCATTTTCCCGAAAATATAAAATCCCAAAAATTTCAAATTCCCGAAAATAACAAAAAAAAATGTTTAAAATTACTTCAAAATTTTTCTTTAATATTTCTCCAAAATTTCCATTTATAATCTCTTTTCAAAACTTTTTTTTCAAAATCTCTTAAAAAATTTCGTTTAATATTGCTACAAATTTTTTTTTTATTTTGAATAAAAATTTAAGAAATCTTGATATCTTTGAAATCTCAGAAAATATAATACTTTTAAATTCCCTAGAATCACTTGAAATCTCTTAAAATCCACTAAAATCTCTTAAAGTCCTCAACGACATCTTATAATTTTTAAACATTGTGAAAGTTCTGTAAAATCCTTAAATTCTCTGAAAACCCCTCTAAATTCCCTATAATCACTTAAAATTTCTTGAAATTTACTTAAATTCCTTAAAATCTCTTGAAATATTTTTAAAATCCTTTAAAATTCTTTAATATCATTTTAAATCGCTTCAAATCCACAAAAGAAATTTTTAATACTCTAAAATCTTGAAACTCCTGAGAACTATTTTGAAATTAAAAAAAAATCTTTTAAAATCACTTATTGTTTCTATATAACTAATACCTCTTTTTTACAATAGGACATTTATTTTTAGAAAATTAAATAGTTTAATAATCAAATATTGTGAATAATAAATCCGCAGAATAGTTTTTAGTGTATCGACCAGTTTTCCCTAGGTGGGGTATTTACTAGGGCATTTTTTGTGTAAACTGACAAGGCCCTGGCCAGTTTTCCTTAAGTAGGGCAATATTTTGCCAAAGCGTTACAAGCCTTGTGTGGGCCTTGCCAGTTAACCTGATTAGGGCCACATCAGTAGTAGGGAAAACTGACCAGGACCCTGTCAGAACCCCATAAAAATTTTGATTTAAAAAATCAATTTTAAAATTAAATTAAGTAAGTGGTTTAGCAATGTAAATAAGTGGTTTGTCATAAGAATGAAACCCTTTCTTGGAGAGTGCTATTATCCTACAGTTAGAGTACTATATGTATAATATATAGAATATCTGCTGAGACCCCTTATAAAATATCGTACATATGTACAGAAAATATACAACATAGATAGTGTAGTTGTTTCTTTATCTAGTGTATTATGCATGAGTGCATAGATACATATGTTAGGTGCTATTCTGCCGTTGTGCATGGAGGTTTTTCCTGCATCTGCGCCTTTTATGGCCCACCAGTCTCTCAGAAGAAAATAAAACTAAACACCCGGCTCGAGAGCAACGAGACGTAAGAGAAAGGCAGGATTTATTAGAGAGGTTCCTATAAATCCAACCTGGACACATAACTTTTCCCACCATCTTTTGTATTATTTTTCCGAAAATCTGGAAATAATTAAAAATGAGTACCTACGCTTTCTGAAATGTTTACTCAACGATCTGGCAAACTTGCCTCATTTGCTCGAAAGCTTTCTCTGTTATATATATCTTTCTATTATATTTCAAGTTGGATTTTCTTCATTTAAATAAATATAATCCATTTTAATAAATATAAATCCCTCCCCTTAAATCAAAACGTTTTTCAGCAAAATAAATAAAATTTGCTATACTATTTTACTTATGTACAGTTCACTATTCGCTCATCCTTAAACCCAGATGTGTATGAAAGTCTCTTAAGCTGAGCCAAGTTCTAATCTAAAAATTCGATTTCTTCATTTTACTCAAGAAATATTAAATTTGGAATTTTTTCCCTTTGTAGAATTAAGCAATTTTTTACTAGAATTAGGCGTACAGAGAGAGAAAATATTTTTTTCAAATATTTAAAAAAAAAATTTTTTTATTCAATTTTTAAAGATAGATTTTAGATTCTTCGTTTTATGTAAAAAGTATCGGAATTAAATATTTTTTCGCTTTGTAGGCAGTTTTATAGTTGAGAAAAGATGAGTGGTACAGAGCTAAAAAATATTTATATATAATTTTCGTTGAGTAAAATGGAGAATGGAATTTTGAGCTTAAAACTTGGGTCCAACGTCCTTAATTGGAATAAGTCATAATTATTACACTACTGGTCAGAATTGAGTTCATCTATTTTTTGAATTATATAAAAAATTAATTTTTTTTTTTCTTTTAAGAAAGTTAAAAGATATTTTAAAATCCTGCTTAAAGTGAGTAATATTAATAACGTAAATAAATAAAAATAAATTAAAAAATAAAGAAAATTCTTTTATTTCTCGGATTGGACTGAAGTCTCCTCTAATATGAGGGATTTTTTTTTCTTTCCTTTTTTTTACATTTATTGGATTAAGAATATAAAAAAAATTCCCAAAACCTTTTTACTTTTACTTATTTACTATAGCTGAAATTTACGCAGCTTTGAGCGGGATTTTAAGTTATTTCGAATGATTTTAAGGAATTTCAAAGGATTTCATAGAGGCTTCAAGGAATTTTAAGAGATTTCAATAGATTTTAAGGAATCTCAGAGAATTTTTAAAAGAGCTTGAAAGAATTATGAAAATAATGTCCCAGAGATTTCTACAGATTTCAGAAGATTTCAAGACATCATAAAGGATTTTTTTCGATTTTGACTTCAAGGAATTTCAAGGTATTAATAAATCTAAATTAATATCTCTTGAAATTCCTTAAAATCTCTTACATTTTGCAATCCTTTAAAGTCTGTTTAAAATTCCTTTAAATTAAAATCTCTTAAAATCCTTAAGATTTCTGCTAGTAAATAAATAAAAATTTCGAGTTTTGAAATCTTTGAAAACTTTTTTTTTTGATATTTTTATTCCAATAAATGTAAAAAAAATGAACCCAATATTTCTTTGGTTCATTTTCAAAGTAAATTTCCATAGAATTTTATCAACTTATTGGTATAATTGCAAAATATTTTTCCCGTTGAGAAAAATACAAGAGATAATTGTACAATTACTTCAATTAGTCTACCAGATTCTATAGAAATTTACTTTTAAAATGAGCCCAAGAAAAAGTAAAAAAAAAGAAATTAAAAAAATTTTCATTATTTCGAAAGTTATTATTTTTATAAAACATTGAGATTTGACGTCAAAGAATATCAAATATAACTTCTTAAATAAACAGAATAATAAACTTTGATATAAGTTTTGATAACTTTTAACTTACTAAAAAGAAAAAAATGAAATCTTTGATATAATTAAATTTTAAAAAACTTTAACGACCCTCAAAAAACAGGTAAACTCGCAATTCTGACCTGTAGTGTAAATAATAATTAAAAAAATTTATTTACAAACTTTTAAACATGTTTCGAATTAAAATTAATGAATTAATTATTCAAGTAATAATTTCGTCTACATTTTTTGGCATACAGAAAAGAAATTGTGCTCACTTGTCTATTTTTTTTTTTTTCTCTTCAGGGGTGAGGGTGGATATTGACTAATCAGAAAATATCTTTCCAAGGAAGTAAATACTTGTTATTAAGTTTCAGAGTAAGTACAGTGAGTCTTGGGTAACGAAAAGTAAGAGGCTTGCGCTTGGGATTGCCAGGTCTGTAATACAGTTTTATATTTTGAGTGCGGCAACGAAACTATAAAAGAACTTTCGTTTCCGACCAGCGAAAACTTGATGAAAAATACGTTAAGTTTCTCATGTAGAGGACGACGTTAATTCGTTTTTTATAGCCGGATATATTTATTCTTCTGTCTACATTTATCGTCAACTTACAAGAGAAAACAGAATTCCCAAATTTCATCCAACAAACAAGAGATTTATTTATAATACAAAATCACTATTTTTCTCGAGTGAACTGAATTTTTCGAGTGTAAATTGAAGTATGATTTGAATTTAATTTTCGATTCCAATTTTCGAAACTCAATTTCGAGGGAAGCGTCTCGTGAAAAACAATCGGGTCATTGACCGTAATCGTCTGGACTCATTCGTCTTTGATATTGATCCGGTTCTCCTGTTTTCGCATTCCTATCGATAAATCTCGAATCCTGCAAAAGCAAATAAAAAAAATTATTTTATTTTCTGCCCCTAGAAAACTTGCCAACGTGGAATGAAAAGAATCTTTAAATTAAAATTTACCTATTCACTTTTATCAAGAAATTCTCGGTTCGAGAAGTACAATGACCAGATGCTAGATGAAGCTACGAATTTTTATATGTAAATATCAAATCGATAAAATGCAATGTGCAAGTTGCGTGAAACGCGACTCGCTTTGGATTCTTATGCATACATGCATCGTCATATTTTGCATATCCAATCAATAATTCTACACAAACATGCAAGCCAAGGAAATCAATTTTATTGTGAATTACTGTCAATTCAAACAGTTGCAAGTTTTAATCTAAAAATTCGATTTCTTCATTTTACTCAACAAATATTAAATTTGGCATTTTTTCCCTTTGTAGAATTAAGCAATTTTTAACTAGAATTAGGCGTACAGAGCGAGAAAATATCTAATTCTAATATTTTTTGAGTAAAATAAAAATATTCAATTTTGAAGTTAGATTTTGAGTTCCTCGTTTTATGAAAAAAATATCGAAACTAAATATTTTTTGGCTCTGTATGCAGAATTATATTTGATAAAAGATTAACGGTGCAGAGCGAAAAAATATTTATGTTTAATTTTCCTTGTGTAAAATGGAGAATTGAATTTGAAGCTTATACTTGGGTCCAACGCCCTTAATTTTAAAAGTTATAAAAGTCACTTGAAATTTAATTGAAATCTGATCAAAGTCGTGAAAACTTCTTAAAATTCACAGAAATTTCTTGAAATTTGTTAAAATTCTATGATAACACCCACTCGACTGTAGTTAAAGAAAAATTATTTTTACTCTAAAGAATTTTTATCAAACTTCCCTATTTTTCTCTTTTTATAAACAATTCCTCTTTTTAACCGTTTAAAAGAAAATTACTCTTTTTTTTCTATTTTTTTTACTTAAGGGAGCCAAGTTCTAATATAAAAATTCGATTTCTTCATTTTATTCAACAAATATTAAATTTGAAATTTTTTCCCTTTGTAAACTTAATGAATTCTTAACTAGAATTATGCGTACAGACCGAGAAAATATCTAATTCAAATATTTTTTAAGTAAAATAAAAATATTCAATTTTGAAGTTAGATTTTGAGTTCCTCGTTTTATGCAAAAAATATTTATCTAAAATTTTCGTTGAGTAAAATGGAGAAATCAACCAATTTTATTGTGAATTACTGTCAATTCAAACGATTGAAAGTTTTAATCTAAAAATTCGATTTCTTCATTTTACTCAACAAATATTAAATTTGGAATTTTTTCCCTTCGTAGAATTAATGAATTCTTAACTAGAATTATGCGTTCAGGCCGAAAAAATATCTAATTCAAATATTTTTAAGTAAAATAAAAATATTCAATTTTGAAGTTAGATTTTGAGTTCCTCGTTTTATGCAAAAAATATTTATCTA